>SNQJ01S0020710.1:141343-164422 GCA_010110895.2 Picea sitchensis | reverse complement strand
GTTCTCTTGGGCCAACCATATATGTGGAAACACCATGCTATCTATGAGTCTCGACCCCGTAGTGTCATTATTACTCTGGGGGGTCATCTCTACAGGATACCAGAGGTAGTTCCAACTACTGCCCCACCTAAACAGTGCTGCAATGTAGTATCTCATACTAGAAAATTCATCTTCTCCACAATCTGTTCAACGGGTGAACAGAAGGATACTGCAGCCACCACAGCACCTTCTATCCAACAGAAGCAGGTCGACAAGGTTGCAACAAAGAACGAAGATTCCTTTTGCACACAGTCATCAAAAATAGCCAGACTAGTTAAAAAGGTCCAAACCTTCCAGCCATAGGTTCGTGACAGATTTCCACAAACTAAGCAGCGTGACTTCTCCAGCAAGACAAGCAGCTCACCAAGATGCATATTCAACAAATGTTTTTCCCTCTCCCCCGGGAACTCAACGCAATGGAAACCATTGCTTCCTAAGGAGGGAGGATTGATACAGGTGGATATTGGGGGCCACCCACATTTTCCAAATGGCTCAAAACAGTTTTCTGGCCATTTTGGCAATTTACTATTTTTAGCAGGTTTTCACTTTCGGGGCCATTTTGAGGGCCTAAATGAAGTTCTTTCAAGATAGAGGTTCTAAATGATATCCGAAGGCATGATTGAGCCCCCAAATTGAATCTCCTCGACGATGCCTTTCCAACAAGCTATCACATGCCTAAAACGGAGATCGTATGCAAAAGTTACGACCCCGGGAAGTTGATGCACCAACTTACCCAAACGGGGCCCACATGACTTTTGGCGCTTCATCTCCTAAGGTTAGGTTTTTGGATGTCTAGGACTTTTGGCATTCCTGATTATTGTAAAAAGGCCTCCAGAGCCTCATTGTAACTATCTTCTTGTGAATGCGAGTAGCGGTCACATATCTTCTCAGAGATAAGCTGCCACCATTCTAGCGAGTCTTTCACTCTGTATTTTTACAGTCTCTATACATTTCTTTGATTAATAGAAATCGTGTATTACTGTATATTTGTGTTTATGGTTGCATCTCTGATACATTTATGTTATATTATTGAATATCTGCAATATCTCTGTGCATTTCTTTATTATATCTCCGCTCTCATTTCGTGCCGAAAATAATCCGGATCAGTAACCCACTAGCACTCAGAAACATTCTAAGGTTTGAAATTGTTTCTATCCGAACACCATTTCCACTCAAAACCTTGGGTCCAAACATCACTTATCTGGCCCATCCAGGCTAATTGTTGAAACTATGGCTCTAATACCATATTGTAAAGTCCCCGGTCATCAACCCCACTGTCGGGAAATGCTACTACGCGGAAACATTCTCATACTTATATATATAACATTCATATTAAATCAAATTAACTCTTTTAACCAAAAAATACAGAGTAAGCACAGGATTACTGCTAACATTCATAAATAATGGAATTAATAGTAAATCTCATTGCAATAGAATACATGATAATATTACAAGCATCACAAACATGCATTTTAGTTGAAATTAAAATAGATAATGATACTTATCTTAGAAATTGTAGTAACTCCACCAACCACGTCCAGACCTTCCACAAACATCCCATCCTTATACCACACTACTCATCATGCGCAGTAGTGGGTCACCCCCGAGATGGGACTAAGCTCCACCCAAGGTAAGGGAATCCTAGAGTAGGCCGAGGTTAATGGAAAATTGCATAGAGAAACTGGAAGGATTCTCTCCAGGAGATTTATTACACCCACTACTGATTCAAATGGATATCGGTTGCCACCCACCTTTTCCAACTGGCTCAAGACAGTTTTCTGACAATTTTGGCAATTTACTATTTTTAGCAGTTTTAACTTCCAAGGCCATTTTGAGGGCCTAAATGAAGGTTTTTCGGGATCTATCTCCTAAATGAAATCCAAAGGCATGATTGAGCCCCCAAAATGTATCCCCTTGATGATACCTTTCCAATGGGCTATCACACGCCTAAAATGGAGATTGTATGCAAAAGTTACGACCCCGGGAAGTTGATGTACTAACTTACCCAAACGGAGCCCACATGACTTTTGGTGCTTCATCTCCTAGGGTTAGGTTTCTGGATGTCTAGGGTTTTTGGCATTCTTCTTTATTGTAAAAATACCTTTATAGCCTCATTCTAATCTTCTTCTTGCAAATGAGCGCAGCCGTCACATCTCTTCTCAAAGATAAGCCGCCACCATTCCAACAAGCTTGTTTCTGCTGCATTTTACAGTTTCATCTTATTTCATTATTGAATAGAAAACCAGTTTTACTGTATCTCTGTTATTTGGTGTTAAGAATATATTAATAATATGTATTCATTTTGTTCTGATCATAAAATCCATATCAGTGGTATAAGAGCAGTCTACTCCTTGTCGTCTTAATGCATGTCCCCAATGAGGTTAGAGTACAAAGAGTTGGGTCTTGAGCTTGTTTCTCTTGAGGACAAAAGCTCTCACACGCCCAAGCGACCTCTCATGGAAGGAGAAAAGAAATATGATGGGATGGGAGATCCTTTAAAACTATTGATTGAGGAAGCACTCATACAATAGAGGAACGAGATGATGGATAGTTTCTTGCAAATCCTTCGGCGGTTACCAACAAGTGATGCATTTTCTTCAAACGGAGGTGCCACCCCCTTCAAGGTACAAATAAACTTTGATATTCCTATATTTGAAGGTTAGATAGATGCAGATGTTGTAGACAAGTGGTTGAATCTTTTAGAAGGGTATTTTTCTATCCATAACTTCTCAAATAGAGAAAATATTACTTTTGCGCTCCTCAAAGTTGTTCCCCATGTCAAAGATTGGTGGGAAACCTTCTGTGAGCATCAGGAAACAAAGGAAACCTCATTATTTTCAATCAAGGCCACCTCAGAATCCTTCATGGATGCTATTAAGTATCAATACTACCTTGTCGAAAGTTACGACGACCTATATACCAAATGGACCACACTGCGGCAAGAAAGAGACCAAGCAGTGGAAAATTTCACAAATATATTCCATACCTTGCACACCAAGCTGGGTATCAAAGATTTAGAGTGAAATTTGGTGCTCAAGTATCGCGGTGCTCTACATAGATACATCCAAACGAAAATGGAATTTCTGGACATCTCATCCTTGGGCGTGGCCTACCAATATGCCATCAAAATCGAGCAGAAGCTCAAACAAAAGACGCAACAATTTGGGCCTGGGAAACCCTCACAACAAAAGCCAAGAAATGGTAGCCCCAACCCACAGAACAAAGGATAGATAAAATATGGATAGTATTGGGACTACCGGTCCAAGCCACAAGCAAAGAAGGACACTAGAAAGACAAAGATAGATACCAGGAAGTGTTGTGACTTCCATAAGAGCCCTTGGCATAACATTGCCGACTGTCACTCGAAACAATCATTGGTGGTTGAAGTGAAAGCCTCTGAATCAAATGTAGATTCTGACTCTAAGCCATAACTAGAAAGGGGAAGATAGATCGTTGACGTGGAACCCAGTGCCACCATTTCTACCACCAAGCTCTAGCCTGGTGATCCAAACGAGCCAGAAGAAGGAGAGAGCCTCTTCCATTCACAGATGTGGGTAAAAGGCACCCCGCTACACTTCATTGTTGATAGCGGTAGCCAGAAGAACCTCATCTCAGCAGAGAGCATCAAGTGGCTAGCACTGCCAACAATGCTGCACCCACAACCCTACACCATTGGATGGCTCCGCCAAGGAAGCGATCTTCGCATCAGCCAACAGTGTCGACTGTCGTACGACATCAAGCCCTTCAAAGACGAGGTATTGTGTGATGTTTCTCCTGTCGAAGTTTGTGATCTTCTTTTGGGCCAACCTTATTTATGGAAACATCATGTTGTATATGAGTCTAGGCCTCGTAGTGTTATTATTACTTTGAACAGGAAATTGTACAGGATACTTGAGGGAATCCCACCTAGTGCTATTTCCTTGATCTCTGCTAAGCAATCCAGGAAGGTCATCTCCCAAATGGGGAAGTTTGTCTTCTTCATGATTCGCTCTCAGAATAAGTGAAAGATCACAGTCACATCCAGGGTATTTACTTCCAGCCTCTCCACACAATAGAAGGAAGTAGATAAGGTCGTGGAAGAATGCTCAGATATCTTCTTGTCACCTACAGGGGTACCTCTGCACTGCCAAGTCAAGAACCCCATCGATATAACACCCGACGCATAGCTTCCCAATGGGCCAGTCTATCATCTCTCTTTGTTAGAGAATGAGGACATCAATCGACATATCCAATAACTGCTCCACAAGGGGCACATTCACCCCAGCTCATCACCTCGCAGGAGCCCAATCGTGTTGGTATAGAAGAAATATGGAACTTGGAAACTCTGTATTGATTACCGAGCTTCGAATAAAATCACAGTAAGAAATCGATACCTGATTCCCGGAATTGACGACCTCCTTGATCAACTCATGAGGGCCAAATACTTTAGTAAGATTGATCTGAAGTTTGGCTACCACCAAGTCCTGATAGAAAAGAAAGATGTATGGAATACCGCCTTCATGTCAAAGGAAGGCCTTTTTTAATGGTTGGTAAAGCCCTTTGGTTTGAAAAATGCTCCAACCACTTTCATGAGGATGATGGACGATATCCTGCGACCATTCACTAATACTTTTGTAGTGGTGTATTTAGATGACATTTTAATTTACAACAAGACTTGGGCCGAACACTTGCAACATATTCAATAGGTTCTGCACACCCTGCGATAGCACAAGCTATATGCCAACTTGGAAAAATGCTCCTTCGTCATGGACAGGGACAATTACCTGGGCTACATCATCGATCAACATGGCATACATGTGGATCTATCCAAGATCTAAGTCATCCGTGATTGGCTAGCCCCAACAACACTCACTGAGCTTCGGAGCTTCTTGGGCCTCACCAATTTCTATCGCAGGTTCCTGTTGGGATTCTCCTATATTGCATGGGCCCTCAGCCAAATAAACAGGGGTGGTGGTAATGAAAAAATTGTGTGGGGTCGGTCCCAACAAAAAGTGTTCGATGATCTGTAGCAACACTTGTGCTCATCCCCAGTACTTTCACTACCAAACCTGCAACATCCATTTGAGATCGAGACATATCCTTCAGACTATGTTGTGGGCATCATTCTCACTCAACACGGCCACCCTGTGGCCTATCATAGTGATACGTTGTTAGATATTGTCCGTAAGTACCCTACTTATGACAAAGAAATGTAATCCATTGTGCAAGCCTGCTGTCACTGGACACATTACATTCTTGGGAAGGAGACAGTCATCCACACTAATCATAAGCCACTATAGTTCATGTAAACACAAGGAAAATTGCAGAATGACCACCATCAAAAGTGGTCCACATACTTGCAGCAATTACACCTCAACATCAAGTATAAAATAGGGAGAACCAATCGTGTCACTAATTGCCTCAACAGACCACCAACCATGGCACTCACCATGGTTCTAGACTCTTGCAGTCATGAGACATCTGGATGGCCCCAACTTTATGAGACAGACCCTGACTTCGCCACCACCTACCAAATGTTGGGTGAAAATGCAGTTATCGATAATTTCCATCTTCAGGATGGGTTGTTGTGTCATCTAGGCCATATCTATGTTCCATCAAGTGAGCAAGAAAATATGATCTTGGAAGCCCACTATAGTCAGGTGGCAGGACACTTCGGCATTGAAAAGATAGTCACGATGCTACAAAAACATTTCTAGTGGCCTAAACTTCGACAGGAGGTCAGCAAGTATATCAAGTCCTACACTGCCTGCGTTATTGCCAAACCAACCACTAAGAAATAGGGCCTGTACACCCCTCTTCCTACTCCTTACAGGCCATGTGAATCCATCTCAGTGGATTACATGTAGGGCCTCCTGTCCAACAAGAAGGGAAATGACTGTGTTTTTGTGGTTGTTGATCACTTTTCTAAGATGGTGATTCTGGTTGCCTGCAAGAAGAGCATCACAATAGAGGCTACTGCCAAGCTCTTCTTTGAATGATTCTGGGCAGATTTTGGAATCCTACAAACCATTTTCTCAAATCGAGATGGTAGATTTCTCATCACACTTTGGTCAAGCCTCTGGTCATTGCTGGACACCAAGCTCACCAAATCCACGACCTTCCACCCCCAGACAGATGGCCAAACTGAGGTTGTAAATCAAATGATTTTGCATATCCATCACATGTATAATTCAAATCACCCTTGCACATGGGATGAGAGCCTTCCCTATGTCTAGCATAGCTACAATCTATCCCTGCATAGCTCAACTGGCCACAACCGATTTCAGGTGGGGTTGGGATTCCAACCATTGGGTCCCATAGATGTTGCACTTCCCCTTGTAGTTACCTCGACTGACTCATCTCCTACTCTAATTGAATCTGACAAAGCCACCCAGTTCATTGAGTGGATCCAACACATCTGCCAACAAGTTCAAGATATCTTATAGAACTCCAATAACAAGTACAAACAATGCCATGATCAACATCGGGTGCCACATAAGTTCCAGGTGGGCGACAAAGTTTTGTTGCAATTGCAGAAAGAACACCTTACAGGACCCCATTAGAAGTTTCTCCCACTCCTTTATGGGCCATACACTATCAACAAGGCCATGGGGGATAATGCTTTTGAGCTCAACATTCCTCCTTTCCTTGGCCTGCACCCAGTGTTCAACATGGATCTTCTTTGCCCTTATTTCCCACCATTATTGGACACCTCAGAAGTAGTAGAACAACTGACACCAACAGATCTCAACCCCAACTACATACAACAGGCATCCAATTATCATATTTTGGACACATAGATCAAGGGCACTCGACAACAAAGGCTTTATCTTTATCGAGTCGTCAAAGCAGGGAAGCTCTTGCACCAAGGCAAGTGGCTCACCTAGGGTGAAATTCAACAGAAATTTCCTCATCAAATGGGGGACCTCAACGCAATGGAGACCATTTCTTCCTATAGAGGTAGGATTGATCTAAATGAATATCGGTGGCCACGTACCTTTTCCAACTGGCTCAAGACAGTTTTCTAACAATTTTGTCAATTTACTATTTTTAGCAGTTTTAACTTCCAAGGCCATTTTAAGGGCCTAAATGAAGACTTTTCAAGATCGATCTCTTTAAATTTATCCAAAAGTATGTTTGAGCCACAAAAATGAATCTCCTCAAAGATACCTTTCCAATGGGCTATCACACACCTAAAATGGAGATCGTATGCAAAATTTACGACCCCGGGAAGTTGATATACTAACTTACCCAAACAGGGCCCACATGACTTTTGGCGCTTCATCTCCTAGGGTTAGGTTCTTGGATGTCTAGGGTTTTTGGCATTCTTGTTTATTGGAAAAATGCCTTTACAACCTCATTGTAATCATCTTCTTGTGAATGAGCATAGACATCACATATCTTCTAAGAGATAAGCTGCCACCATTCCAACAAGCTTGTTTCTGCTGCATTTTATAGTTTCAGCTTATTTCATTATTGAATAGAAAACCAGTTTTATTGTATCTCTATTATTTTGTTCTAAGAATATGTTAATAATCTGTATTCATTTCATTCTGCTCATAAAATCTGGATCAGTGGTATTAGAGCGGTCTTCTCCTTGTCGTCTTAATGCATGTCCCCAACGAGGTCAGAGTACAAAGAGTTGGGTCTTGAGCTTGTTTCTCTTGAGGACAAAATCTCTTGCATGCCCAAGCGACCTATCATGACAGGAGAAAAGAAAGATGATGGGATAGGAGATCCTTTCAAACTATTGATTGAGGAAGCTCTCACGCAACGAGGAACAAGATGATGGATCTTCTTCGAATGGAGGCGCCAACCCCTTCAAGGTACAAATAAACTTCTATATTCGTATATTTGAAGGTTAGATAGACGCAGATGTTGTAGACAAGTGGTTGAATATGCTAGAAGGGTATTTTTCTATCCATAAATTCTCGAATAGAGAAAAGATTACTTTTACGCTCCTCAAAGTCGTTCCCCATGTCAAAGATTGGTGGGAAACCTTCTGTGAGCAACAGGAAACAGAGGAAACCTCATTATTTTTAGTCATGACCTCCTAGGAATCATTCAAGGATGTTATTAAGGAACAATACTACCCTGTTGGAAGTTACGATGACCTGTATACCAAATGGACCACACTGTGGCAAGAAAGAGACCAAGCAGTGCCAGATTTCACAAATATCTTCCATACCTTGCACACCAAGTTGGGTATCAGATATTCATAGATACATTTGGTGCTCAAGTATCACGGTGCTCTGCATATATACATCCAGACCGAAATGGAATTTCTGGACATCTCATCCTCGGGCGTGGCCTTCCGATATGCCGTCAAAATCGAGTAGAAGCTCAAACAAAAGACGCGGGAATTTGGGCTTGGGAACCCCTCACAAAAAAATCTAGGAAAGCACGACCCCAACCCACAGAACAAAGGATAGAGAAAATATGGACAGTATCAGGACTACCAGTCCATACCACAAGCAAAGAAGGACATCGAAAAGACAAAGAAAGATACTGGGAAGTGGTGTGACTTCCATAAGAGCCCTTGGCATAACGCTACTGACTGTCGCTCGAAACAATCGCTAGTGACCGAAGGGAAAGCCTCTAAATCAGATGTGGATTCTGACTATGAGCTAGAACCAGGAAGGGGAAGATGGATCATTGATGCGGAACCCAGTGCCACCGTTGCTACCACCAAGCTCCAGTTTGGTGAACCAGATGAACCAAAAGAAGGAGAGCGCCTCTTCCATTCACAGATATGGGTAAAAGACACCCTGTTGCACTTCATTGTCGATACCAGTAGCCATAAGAACCTCATCTCAGCAGAGGTTATCAAGCGGCTGGCCCTGCCAGCAACGCTGCACCCACAACCCTACACCATTGGATGGCTCCGCCAACGAAGCGATCTTCACGTCAGCCAATAGTGTCGACTGTCACATGGCATCAAGCCCTTCAAAGATGAGGTATTGTGTGATGTTTCTCCTCTCGAAGTTTGTGATGTTCTTTTGGGCCAACCTTATTTATGGAAACGTCACGTTGTATATGAGTCTAGGCCACATAGTGTTATTATTACTTTGAAAAAGAAATTGTACAGGATACCCAAGGCAATCCCACCTAGTGCTATTTTCTTGATCTCTGCTAAGCAATGCAGGAAGGTCATCTCTAAGATGGGGAAGTTTGTCTTCTTTGTGATTCTCTCTCAGAATAAGTGAAAGATCACAGCCACATTTAGAGTCTCTATGGCCAACCTCTCCACACAGTAAAAGAAAGTAGATAAGGTCATGGAAGAATACTCAGATATCTTCTCCTGACATACAAGGCTACCTCTACACTTCTAGGTCAAGCACCCCATCGATCTAACCCCCGATGCACCGCTTCCTGATGGGCTAGTCTATCATCGCTCTTTGTTATAGAATGATGAGATCAATCGACAAATCCAAAAACTGCTCCACAAGGGGCACATTCACCCCAGCTGATCACCTTGTAGGAGCCCAATCATGCTGGTACAGAAGAAAGATGGAACCTGGCAACTCTGTATTGATTACTGGGCTCTGAATAAAATCACAGTAAGAAATCGATACCCGATTCCCCGAATCGACGACCTCCTTAATCAACTCATGGGGGCCAAATACTTCGGTAAGATTGATCTAAATTCTGGCTACCACCAGGTTCCGATAGAACAAACAGATGTATGGAAGACTTCCTTCAAGTCAAAGGAAGGCCTTTTTGAATGGTTGGTCATGAACTTTGGTTTGACAAATTCTCTAGTCACTTTCATCAGGATGATGGAAAATATCCTACGACCATTCACCAATACTTTTGTAGTGGTGTATTTGGATGACATTCTAATTTACAACAAGACTTAGGCTGAACACTTGCAACATATTCAGCAGGTTCTGCACACCCTGCGACAACACGAGTTATACACCAACTTGGAAAAATGCTCCTTCGGCATGGACAAGGTCCATTACCTGGGATACATCATTGATCAGCATGGAATACATGTGGATGCAACCAATATTCAAGACATCTGTGACTGGCTAGCCCCAACAACACTCACTGAGCTCCGGAGCTTATTGGGCCTCGCTAATTTCTATCGCAAGTTCATGTTGGGATTCTCCCATATTCCATGGGCCCTTAGAGAAATAAACAGGGGTGGTGGTAAGGAAAAATTTGCGTGGGGTCGGTCCCAACAACAAGCGTTCAATGATTTGAAGAAGCTCTTATGCTCAGCCCCCGTACTTTCACTACCAGACCTGGAACATCAATTTGAGATTGAGACAAATGCTTCAGACTATGTTGTGGGCGCTATTCTCACTCAGCATGGCCACCTTGTGGCCTATCATAGTGAGACACTATCAGATACTATCCGTAAGTACTCTACTTATGACAAAGAAATGTACTCCATTGTGCAAGCCTACTGCCAGTGGAGATGTTACATTCTTGGGAAGGAGACAGTCATCCACACTGATCATAAGCCACTACAATTTATGCAGACACAAGGAAAATTACAGAATGACCTCCATCAAAAGTGGTCCACATACTTGCAGCAATTCCACCTCAACATCAAGTATAAAACAAGAAGCACCAATCATGTCACTAATTTCCTCAGCAGACCACCAGTCACAGAACTCACCACGATGCTAGACTCTTGCAGCCATGAGACATCTGGATGGACCCAACTCTATGAGATAGACCCTAAGTTCCCCACCTACCAAATATTGGGTGTGAATGCAGTTGTCAATAATTTCCATCTTCAGGATGGGTTGTTGTGTCATCTGGGACATATATGTGTTCCATCAAGTGAGCGAGCGAAGCTGGTCTGCGAAGCCCACTACAGTCGGGTGGCAGGACACTTCGGTGTCGAAAAGAAAGTGGTGATGCTATAGAAACATTTCTACTGGCTGAAACTTCGACAAGAGGTCAACAAGTATATCAGGTCCTGCACTACCTGTGCTATTTCCAAACCGACCACTAAGAAATAGGGCCTATACACCCCTCTTCCTACTCCTGACAGGCCGTGGGAATCCATCTCAATGGATTACATGTCAGGCCTCCCATCCACCAAGCGGGGAAATGACTGTATTTTTTTGGTTGTTGATCGCTTTTCTAAGATGGTGATTCTGGTTGCCTGCAAAAAGAGCATCACAGCAGAGGCCACTGTCAAGCTCTTCTTTGAACGAGTCTAGGTACATTTTGGAATCCCACAAACCATTGTATTAGATTAGGATAATATATTTCCCAGCACATTTTGGTTGAGCCTCTGGTCATTGCTGGACACCAAGCTCACCAAATCCATGGCCTTCCACCCCCAGACAGATGGCCAAACCGAGGTTGTAAATCGAATGATTGTGCATATCCTTCGCATGTATAATTCAAAGCACCCTTGCACATGGGATGAGAGCCTTCCCTATGTCCAACATAGCTACAATCAAGCCCTACGTAGCTCAACTGGCCACAACCCCTTTCAAGTGGGTTTTGGATTCCAACCATTGGGTCCCATAGATGTTTCACTTCCCCTTGCAGTGACCTCGACCGACTTATCTCCTGCTCCAACTAAAACTGACAAAGCCACCCAGTTCATTGAGCGGATCCAGCACATATACCAACAAGTTTAGGATATACTATAGAAATCCAATGATAAGTACAAACAACGCCATGATTAACATTCCGTACCACATAATTTCCAGGTGGGTGACAAAGTTTGCTTGCACTTGCAGAAAGAACACCTTACAGGACCCCATCAAAAGTTTCACCCACTCCATTATGGGTCGTACACTATCACCAAGGCCATGGGGGATAATGCTTTTGAGCTCAACATTCCTCCTTTCCTTGGCCTGCACCCAATGTTCAACATGGATCTTCTTCGCCCTTATTTCCCACCATTATTGGACACCTCAGAAGTAGCAGAATAGATGACAACAATAGAGCTCAACCCCGACTGCATACAATAGGCATCTAATGATCATATTTTGGACACACATATCAAGGGCACTCGACAACAAAGGATCCAACTTTATCGAGTCGTCAAAGCAGGGCAGCTCCTGCACCAAGGCAAGTGGCTCACCCGGGGCGAAATTTAGCAGAAATTTCCTCATCTAATGGGGGAACTCAACACAATGGAGACCATTGCTTCCTAAGGAGGGAGGATTGATCCAGATGGATATCTATGGCCACCCACCTTTTAAAACTGCCTCAAGATAGTTTTCTGACAATTTTGGCAATTTACTATTTTTAGCAGTTTTAACTTTGGAGGCCATTTTGAGGGCCTAAATGAAGGTTTTTTGGGATCAATCTCCTCAATGATAGTTGACGAAATGATTGAGAACCCAAAATGAATACCCTCGATGATACCTTTCCAATGGGCTATAACACGCCTAAAACGAAGATCGTATGCAAAAGTTACAACCTCAGGAAGTTGATGTACTAACTTACACAAACGAGACCCACATGACTTTTGGCGCTTCATCTTCTAGGGTTAGGTTTTTGGATGTCTAGGGTTTTTGGCATTATTGTTTATTTTAAAAATTCCTTTAGAGCTTCATTGTAATATTCTTCTTGCAAATGACCACAACCATCACATCTCTTCTCAGAGATAAGCAGCCACCATTCCAGCAAGCTTGTTTCCACTGCATTTTACAGTTTCAACTTATTTCATTATTGAATAGAAAACTAGTTTTACTGTATCTCTGTTATTTTGTGCTAAGAATTTGTTAATAATCTGTATTCATTTCATTCTACTCATAAAATATGGATCAGTGGTATCAGAGCGGTCAACTCCTTGTTGTCTTAATGCATGTCCCTAACGAGGTCAGAGTACAAAGAGTTGGGTCTTGAGCTTGTTTCTCTTGAGGACAAAAGCTCTCACACACCCAAGCAACCTCTCATGGAAGTAGAAAAGAAATATGATGAGACAGGAGATCCTTTCAAACTATTGATTGAGGAAGCCCTCACACAATAGAGGAATGAGATGATGGATAGTCTCGTGCAAATCCTTCGGTGGTTACCAACAATCGACGCATCTTCTTCGAACAGAGGTGCCACCCCCTTCAAGGTACAAATAAACTTCGATATTCCTATATTTGAAGGTTAGATAGACGCAGATGTTGTAGACAAGTGCTTGAATCCAGTAGAAGTGTATGTTTCTGTCCATAACTTCTCGAATAGAGAAAATATTAATTTTACGCTCCTCAAAGTTGTTCCCCATGTCAAAGATTGGTGGGAAACCTTCTGTGAGCAACAGGAAACAGAGGAAACCTCATTATTTTCATTCACGACCACCTGGAAATCCTTCAGGGATGCTATTAAGGAACAATACTACCCTGTCAGAAGTTACGATGACCTGTATACCAAATAAACTGCATTGCAGCAAGAAAGAGACCAAGAAATGCCAGATTTCACAAATATCTTCCATACCTTGCACACCAAGATGGGTATCAAAGATTCAGAGTGACATTTGGTGCTCAAGTATCGCAGTGCTCTGCATAGATACATCCATACTGAAATGGAATTTATGGACATCTCATCCTTGGGCGCGGCCTACCGATATGCCGTCAAGATCGAGGAGAAGCTCAAACAAAAGACCTGGCAATTTGGACCTAGGAACCCCTCACAACAAAAGCCAGGAAAGGGCAGCCCCAACCCACAAAACAAAGGTCAAAGCAAAGATGGACAGTATCATGACTACCAGTCCAAGCCGCAAGCAAAGAAGGACAATGGAAAGACAAAGAAAGATACCGGGAAGTGGTGTGACTTCCATAAGAGTCCTTGGCATAACACTGGTGACTGTCACTCGAAACAGTTGCTAGTGGCTGAAGTGAAAGCCTCTGAATCAGATGCAGATTCTGACTCTGAACCAGAATCAGAAATGGGAAGATGGATCGTTGACGTAGAACCCAATGCCACCGTTGCTACCACCAAGCTCTAGCCTAGTGAACCAGATGAGCCAGAAGAAGGAGAGCACCTCTTCCATTCACATATGTGGGTAAAAGGCACCCCACTATACTTCATTTTTTATAGTGGTAGCCAGAAGAACCTCATCTCAGTAAAGGTCATCAAGCGACTGGCCCTACCAACAACACCGCACCCACAACCCTTCACCATTGGATGGCTCCGCCAAGGAAGCAATCTCTGCGTCATCCAACAGTGTTGACTATCACAGTCAGAAATTGATACTTGATTCCCCAAATCGACGACCTCCTTGATCAACTCACGGGGGCCAAATACTTCAGTAAGATTGATCTGAAGTCTGGCTACCACCAGGTCCTGATAGAACAGAGAGATGTATGGAAGACCACCTTCAAGTCAAAGGAAGGACTTTTTGAATGGTTGGTCATACCCTTTGATTTGATAAATGCTCCAGCCACTTTCATGAGTATGATGGACAATATCCTACAACCATTCACCAATACTTTTGTAGTGGTGTATTTGGATGACATGCTAATTTGCAACAAGACTTGGGTCGAACACTTGCAACATATTCAACAGGTTCTGCACACCCTGCGATAGAACAAGCTATATGCCAACTTGTAAAAATTCTCCTTCGGCATAGACAAAGTCCATTACCTAGGATACATCATTGATTAGCATGGCATACATGTGGATCCAGCCAAGATCCAAGTCATCCATGACTGGCTATCCCCAACAACACTCACTAAGCTCCGGAGCTTCTTGGGCCTCGCCAATTTATATTGCAGGTTCATGTTTGGATTCAACCATATTGCATGGGCCCTCAGCCAAATAAACAGGGGTGGTGGTAAGGAAAAATTTGCGTGGGTCCGGTCGCAAAAACAAGTGTTCGATGATATTAAGTGGAGCTTGTGCTCAGTCCAGTTATTTCACTACCAGACATGCAACATCCCTTTTAGATCAAGACAGATGCTTCAGACTATGTTGTGGGCGTCGTTTTCACTTAGCACGACCACCTTGTGGCCTATCATAGTGAGACATTGTAAGATACTATCTGTAAGTACCCTACTTATGACAAAGAAATGTACTCCATTTTGCAAGCCTGTCACCAGTGGAGACATTACATTCTTGGCAAGGAGATAGTCATGCACACTGATCATAATGCACTACAGTTCATGCAGACACAAGGAAAATTTCATAATGACTGCCATCAAAAGTGGTCCACATACTTGCAACAATTCCACCTCAAAATCAAGTATAAAACAAGAAGCACCAATCATGTCATTGATTGCCTCAGCAGACCGCCAGTCGCGACACTCACCACGGTGCTAGACTCTTGCGGCCATGAGACATTTGGATGGCCCCAACTCTATGAGATAGACCCTGACTTTTCCACCACCTACCAAATGTTGGGTGCGAATGCAATTGTCGATAATTTCCATCTTCAGGATGGGTTGTTGTGTCACCTAGGCGATATCTGTGTTCCATCAAGTGAGCGAGCGAAGATGATCTGGGAATCCCACTACAGTCGGGTGGCAAGACACTTCAACATCGAAAAGACAGTGGCGATGCTACAGAAACATTTCTACTGGCCAAAATTTTGACAAGAGGTCAACAATTATATCAGGTCCTGCATTGCCTGTGCTATTGCCAAACTGACCACTAAGAAATAGGGCTTGTAGACCCCTCTTCCTACTCCTGACAGGCCATGGTAATCCATCTCAATGGATTACATGTCAGGCCTCCCATCCACCAAGTGGGGAAATGACTGTGTTTTTTTGGTTGTTGATCGCTTTTCTAAGATGGCGATTCTGGTTGCCTGCAAGAATAGCATCACAGTAGAGGCCACTGCCAAGTTCTTCTTTGAACAAGTCTAGGTACATTTTGGAATCCCACAAACCATTGTCTCAGTTTGGGATAGTATATTTCTCAAGACATTTTGTTCGAGCCTCTGGTCATTGCTAGACACCAAGCTCACCAAATCCACGACATTCCTCCCCCAGACAGATGGCCTAACCGAGGTTGTAAATCGAATGATTGTGCATATCTTTCGCATGTATAATTCAAAGAACCCTTGCACATGGGATGAGAGCCTTCCCTATGTCCAACATAGCTACAATCGAGCCATGCATAGCTCAACTGGCCACAGCCCCTTTCAGGTGGGGTTGGGATTCCAACCATTTGGTCCCATAGATGTTGCACTTCCCCTTGCAGTCACCTTGACAGAATCTTCTCCTACTCCAATTGAAGCTGAAAAATCCACCCAGTTCATTGAGTGGATCCAACACATCCGCCAACAAGTTCAAGATATCCTACAGAAGTCCAATGACAAGTACAAACAACACCATGATCAACATCGGGTGCCACATAAGTTCTAGGTGGGCGACAAAGTTTGGTTGCACTTGCAGAAAGAACGCCTTACAGGACCCCATCGAAAGTTTCTCCCGCTCCATTATGGGCCATACACTATCACGAAGGCCATGGGCTATAATGCTTTTGAGCTTAACATTCCTCCTTTCCTTGGCCTGCACCTAATGTTCAACGTGGATCTTCTTCGCTCTTATTTGCCACCATTATTGGACACCTCAAAAGTAGCAGGACAAATGACACCAACAGGGCTCAACCCCAACTGCATACAACAGGAATTCAATGATCATATTGTGGACACACATATCAAGGAAACTTGACAACAAAGGATCCAACTTTATCGAGTCGTCAAAGCAGGGCAGCTCTTGCACCAAGGCAAGTGGCTCACCCGAGGCCAAATTCAGTAGAAATTTCCTTATCTAATGGGGGACCTCAACGCAATGGATACCATTGCTTCCTAAGGAGGGAGGATTGATCCATATGGATATCAGTGGCCACCCACCTTTTCCAACTAGCTCAAGACAGTTTTCTGACAATTTTGGCAATTTACAATTTTTAGCAGTTTTAACTTCCAGGGCCATTTTGAGGGCCTAAATGAAGGTTTTTCAGGATCGAGCTCCTCAATGGTATTTAAAGGAATTATTGATTCCCAAAAATGAATCCCCTCAATGATACCTTTCTAACGGGCTATCACATGCCTAAAACAGAGATCGTATGCAAAAGTTACGACCCTGGGAAGATGATGTACTAACTTACCCAAACGATGCCCACATGACTTTTGGCGCTTCATCTCCTAGGGTTAGGTTTTTGGATGTATAGATTTTTTGGCATTCTTGTTTATTTTAAAAATTCCTTTAGAGCCTCATTCTAATCTTCCTCTTGCGAATGAGCACAACCGTCACATCTCTTCTCAGAGATAAGTCATCACCATTCCAACAAGCTTATTTCTGTTGCATTTTACAGTTTCAGCTTATTTCATTATTGAATAGAAAACTAGTTTTATTGTATCTCTGTTATTTTGTGCTAAGAATCTATTAATAATCTATATTCATTTCATTCTGATCATAAAATATGTATCAACTATTCATGTACTCTCATTCCCCACATGCTTGTTCCACCCGGGAGTATACACCTTCACAAGAACATTCCATTGGTGCTTCACCTCCCTCTCTGGGTCTCAACAATAGGTTGGATTAGGAATTATCAGTGCTTCGTATCTAGTGCTGGACTCTCTCTGGGAGAAAACCACTTCCCAATAGACTCTCTCACCTAGAGAGAGCTGCTCAAAGGCTTGAAATCCTCCCTATTCTTCCACAGGCCTGACAACCCACTTCTTTAGCACACTCCTTGACTTAGCTCCAACCAGGTGAGCACAACAACCATGGTTCAACACTCATTTAGAAAAGGATGACGACCAAAAAGGAAAATGGGCATAGGCCCGAAAATGGCAACAACCCACGCTAAAAAAAACACACTCAGGCGATCAATCAGGTGTCGGGTTCCTCGGAAGACACAAAACGGTTCACGAATTTTAGGCCTCAAGTGCGTGTGTGATTAATGCAAGGTTCAAATATAGAGGTCACATGATTCATAGGAATACCCATTATGCTTTCTAGTTCTCATTTTTAGGAATGCATGACAAGAAAATTAAGCAGATTCATTCATAGAGGTCTCACAGTTTTAAACGAAGGATCGAGAAAACTGACAGAACGAACCCAGACTCAAACGGTTTAGAGAGCCGACTACAGAATGGAGGACCAACCCCCTACTCAGTTGACACATCATATTTTAACCCCATGTGTCGAGGTCGACAATTATCTTCCTGGAGTTGCATGCGTTCCCTTTTGCACACATTGGAGATGCATGTGTTGCCTCTCCTAGGACTTAGGATAAAAACATGTTTGTCACACAACTTTGAAATAATAATAAAATATTTTTTTCAAGGACTTAAACCTCTAAGATTATCCCCTCTTTCCAACCTTTCAGCCCCTTTTCCCTTACCCACCTTGTGGAAGATTAGTCCCCCATCACACTTTCTTCGTGGTCGATCTTCACGCAACGATGTTTAATATTTATTAATGTTCTGCATATTACATATACAAAAACAGGCTCCTAGCCTTTAACACTTAGTCTCTCTGGCCTAATAAACACATAAGACGACCAACTTATCAATACTTAGCTCACCAGCCTACAAAACATGATTTACAATTCATAAACATGATTACAACAAGGCTCATCCTTGGGGATATTACAAGAATCTTGAGCCTGCCTGTCCAGAAACCTGCAATTGAAAAAGTGGCTAAGTATGGAATAGGGAAACGGTCGGTTATATTCATTTTCACTAATATATCAAAATTTTTAATAGATATCCCATTACCTAGGAAGATCTTTTCTTCATGTATATCAGGGAATTTTAGGTGTTTTTGGCAAGTTGTGGGACAATGCAAGGGAAATCTTGAATGTATCTGTCCGGGAACCCGCAAGTGAAAAATTCGGTAAGTATGGAATGGGGAAATGGTCAATGGAATTCATTTTTTCTAATATATTGATATTTGTAATTGATATCCCATTACTTGGCAGGATATTTTATGCATATTTCCCAACAAGTTGTGTAGGGACAGTTACTATGACAGTCTTCTCAAGGCATGCCAAGCTGTCAGCATTAAACCTTAGTTATTGCATACTTGGAAAGAATTGGGAAGGTGGAGAACACAAGAAATAATGATTAGGAATTGGATATTTCGTGAACCTGCCAACTCGAGGATCTGTGAAAGATATTCGAAGAAATGGAAAAGTATGGAAAGGGGACAGATGGGCTTCAAAATGGGGTGAAAACAGTTCCACAGGAGACGTGAGGACCCAATGGTCAAATTGTAGGTCTTAAAACGTTTGAATGCAAATTGTGTAACACGGAAGAGGGTATGATGTGAGAGTCTGGTTGTAAATTTATATATCGCGGAAGTCAGGGTGTTTTTTGCAAGTCACAGAACAATGGAAGTGCAATCTAGAGCCTGCCTAGCAAGGAATTCGTGATCAGAAAAGTGGCAAGGTATGGAATGGGGAAGCGGTCGGTCGGATTCACAATATAAAAACATGAGTGTAAATGTGAACCTGTGAGTCTGCCAGCCCATGTAGCTAGAAATTTTCAGAAAAATGACTAAGTAACGACAAAGAGAAAGTAGAGGGGAAAGAGAAACAAGAATTTGGTTTAAGTATAAAAGAGGGAAAAGAAGGGCTAACATATTCAAATCTGTAATAGATATCCCTTTTCCTGGCAACATATTTTCTTCATGTTTTTGGATAAGTTGTATACTTATTGCATATACTTGGAAATAAGTGTAAAGGTGGTGGGCACATGAAACAACGATTAGAAATTGGAAATTTCTTGAAACCACCAACCTGACGATACACAAAAGAAATTAAAAGAAATGGCCAAGTGTTGAAAGTTGTCAGAAGGGATTCAAAATAGGGTGACAAGGGTTCCAGAGGAGACGTGAGACCCTAATGGTCAAATTGTATGTATCATAACTTTTGAGTGCAAAATGTGTAACATGGAAGAGGGGATGATGTGGGATTCTGGAAGTCAATTTGTATATTGTGAAAGTCAAGGTGTTGTTTGTAGGTCAAGGAACACTGGAAGTGCAGTCCACCTATTTGGGAACCTGCAAGAGAAAAATTCAATAAGTATGGAATAGAGAAATGGTCGGTGGGACTCATTTCACTAATATATTGATATTTGTAATAGATATCCCATTACCTGACAGGATATTTTCTGCATGTTTCTGGACAATTTGTGTAGGGATAGTTCATATGATTGTCTCGTGGAGGCGCGGTGAGATGTTAGCATTAAACCTTAATTATTGCATACATGGAAAGAAGTGTGAAGGTGGAGGGAATAAGAAACATCGATTAGGAATTGGATATTTTG
Source organism: Picea sitchensis (assembly GCA_010110895.2). Classification (NCBI taxonomy): domain Eukaryota; kingdom Viridiplantae; phylum Streptophyta; class Pinopsida; order Pinales; family Pinaceae; genus Picea; species Picea sitchensis. The sequence continues at coordinate 144,207 of SNQJ01S0020710.1, read as the reverse complement.
TGAAATTTTCAACCCAGAGATCCGTGAAAGAGATTCCAAGAAATGGCCAAGTATGGAAAGCAAACAAACAGGCTTCAAAATTGGGTGACAATAGTTCCCTAGGAGACATGAGGACCCGAAGGTCAAATCGCAGGTCTTAAAACTTTTGAGTGCAAATTGTGTATCACGAAAGAGGGTATGATGTGGGAGTCTGACATTAAATTTGTATATCGCGGAAGTCTAGGTGTTGTTTGTAGGTGACATAATAATGGAAGTGCAATCTAGAGCTCACCTGTCTAGGAATCCGTGATATGAAAAGTGGCTAGGTATGGGATGGGAAGCAGTTGGTTAGAGTCGTGATATAAAAGAACAAGTGCAAATGTGAACCCATAAGTCCTCCAACCCACACAATTAGATATTTTCGAAAAAATGACTAAGTAACAAGAAAGAGAAAGTAGAGGGGAAAAAGAAATGAGAATTTGGTTAAGTATAAAAGAGGGAAAAGAAGGGCTAATATATTCAAATCTGTAATAGATATTCCATTTCCTAGCAATAATTTTTTTTTATGTTTTTGGAGAAGTTGTATACTTATTTCATATACTTGGAAAGAAGTCTGAAGGTGGCGGGTAGAGGAAGCAATGACTAGAAATTGGAAATTTCCTGAACCCTCCAAATCGATGATCCACGAAAGAGATTCCAAGAAATGGCCAAGTGTGGAAAGAGGTTGAACGAGCATCAAAATAGGGTGAGAAGGGTTCCCGAGGAGACGGGAGGCCCCGACGGTCAAATTGTCTGTATCGAAACATTTGAGTGAAAAATGTGTAACACGAAAGAGGGGACGATGTGGGAGTCTAGAAGTAAATTTGCATATCGCAGAAGCCGGAGTGTTGTTTGCAAGTCATAGAATAATGGAAGTGCAATTTAGAGTCTGTCTGGGTGGGAACACTCGATCGAAAAATTTTCTAGGGATGGAAAGGGGAAGGGCTCTATCAGAATCACGATATAAAAGCATCAATAAAAATGTGAACCCGTGAATCCACCAACCCACACAGTAAGAAATTTTCGAAAAAAACAAGCAAGTAACCAAAAAGAGAAACTACAGGGGAAAGAGAAAGGGGAATTTGGTTAAGTATAGAAGAGGGAAAAGAAGGGGATAAAAGAGTGGGAAAATATAAAAGTGGAGGGCAATTTTCGTAAGAGGGGATTGGTCTAAGAAAATACCCATTGTTGCAAAACCATCATTTCTAGTCCAAGGTTTTATCCACTTACTCGTTTTCTATTGTTCTTGTAGCATTAAAAAGGGTGTAAGAAAATTATTTGTTGAAGATTAGTTTTTATTGCAACTTGTGGGAGTAATTTTTTTCTTGATAAATTCTTCCATGACTTTGACATATTAACTTAAGTAGTAAACTTCTTGCATGATGGGTTGTTAGCATTAAATTTTAATAATGGAATCTCTAGAAACAACAATGACAATCTTGAATTTTAACATTGTAGTTGATTTCATAGTCCCATTTGACTACAACCATCATAGATCATTTTTATTTTTTTTATTCGCGAATAATAAATTTGGTAATTTCATTAATAAAGTAAAAAAATGCTCAAATACAGGCCAGGGGATGGACAACTAATATTTTTTTTTCCTTTTGGAGTAAAGGAATCAAGGAAGTGAAAGGGAAATAATAAATCATTTGCTTAGCAAGGATGAGATGGAAACGAAATTTATAGGGTGGGGCCCCAACTGCCGCATCATGATTTAGTCTTGCTATGTTCCACCTGCATTATGAATATAATTGAATGTTGGTTTGAAACTGTTTGAAATTCATTTTTGTTTCCATAGAATCCTAATGGGGTCGATACAATGCATTGTCATATAATTTTTAAATTCTCCATACTAGATCAAATTACTTGAGCCAATACAATATTCAAGAGCTACGAAATTAGTGAACCATGCTAATTAGAAGATGTGTTAAATTCAACAAAGAAGCAACAATCAATATTCCAAGGCAAATTTTTTAATAGTAAATCCATAAAAATAAAAATAAAACTCGGCAGTGTATATCTATCCATAGAAATTGGATTGATTTCTTTGCACCAAAACATTGAACATATTTTTCATAAACACAGGTACAAGATCTACAAAAAAAAGAAATAAAAAAGAAACATGTATACAATTCTCTGTTGTTCCTCTAGTGGGACAACATTCATGAGCCATCGAGATTCTCTTCAACATACATACAAAACTCATTGCCATTATTTTTTTAGGAAGTCCTTGTACTCTTATCCTCAAAAGGTCAATGTTCACTACCGCAATATCAATATCTTGCGGAAGACCTAAGGTGACAAAGAAATAGGAGAGTGGTTTCGTAGTGGAATAATTCCTTGGATTAAAGAAGATGAACAAGACTCATGCTCCTGACATTGGCACCCTGGAGACATTGCAAGACAACACTAAATTGTACAAACAACAGGGAAAAGGCCCCGACGAGAAGAGTTTCCAATCTGCGACCGCCACTGTGAAGAGAACGACATCCCACAACATCACTCGAACGGAACACCCCAACAAAAAAACAACTTGAAAAATTTTAAACGTAGGAGGACATAAGAACCCGTCCTTGTGGTAAAATTGATAGTTCTCACAAGCTTCCCATGAGGAAGAAGATGAAAAACATTGCAGGGAATGCGGAAGAGCCCAAAACTGAAAGTTAAGAAACACCAAGAATGTTAAGTAGCTATACTAGATCTGCAAATATACTTCAATAATACCAAGAATAAACCATAAACCATTCACCATAACATGAACACAAGAAATAGAAAAAACCCTTGAGGTAGGGTAACACCATATATTAATCCTTATGGAAGGATAAAACTCCTCAAGCGATCCT
>SNQJ01S0020710.1:117893-134514 GCA_010110895.2 Picea sitchensis | reverse complement strand
ACTCCTTACCTATAACAAAGAGCTAACTACATTAATATAACTAGGTATAGGAATTTGAAGTATGGTTTCATAGGTATAGGAATAAAAATTATTGTTTAATAACATCTTGCTGTTGTTTACAAATAATAGCTCCTTCTGTATGCTTAATGCTTAGGGAGAGCCTTTAACTGATGATAGGGAAAGCCTGCTGGTGGTCCTAAGTGAGCCTTTCAACTTATAGGTTCGGGTGTTATTCTGTTCCTACTAGCTTATTCCAAGATAGATTGGATTGTATTTTGTTGAGTAAATAGCTTTATTAATGTAAGTAAATTGATAGGTATTGGTTGATGTGTATGGGAATCTCAAGATGAGGTGTGTATGGGAACAAATGTAGAGAAAGATGTTCCTAATGAAAAGATGTAAATGGGTAAGTGGTAAAAGTGGTAGTTGAATGTAAGCCTAAGGTGTTTATATTGGAGCTCATCTTAATGGCTATTGTTGTTAGGGATGACATCAGAGAAAGAAAATAGGGAGGGGTTTTATGGGTTCTGAAACATATTCGTAATAGCAAACAAAGGTCTAAGCGCCAACCCAACCTAAGCTAGTAAGATCTAATAAGTCTGGCATGAATCAAAAGGTAAGTTCCGACGATCAAACGACTTAGGTTTCCAACTTACATGAAATCTGTAGGCTTTACCAGTCCGTCCCTCCCGGGTCTTTATAGTGGGACCTAAAGTAAGAAGTGTCTAGGTCTGAACAATGAAAAAGTAAGCCTCTTCGATCCTCACTCCATATTTTCCTAACAGATTCGCTCGAAGCTATGGGTTTGACAATTAGTAAGTAGACATGTAAATGATATATTGGAGAAAAAAGTTAAAAAAAATAAATGTATTTTTTATATCTAATGGAAATATGATTTTTTTTTTAATTATAAAATGAATTGGGGATATTGAATAATTTAGATTTTATTTTTTATGAGTTAAAATAATTTATGGAAGTCAATTTTATTATCAATATTGAACAATTTGGATTTAATTTTTTATGAGTTAAAATAGGTTATGGAATTCAATTTTATTACAATATTTTCAAAATTAGACTTTTGTAGGTGAAGTGTCCAAAATAAAGTGAGTTTCATCCAATAATGTATTTGTCTCACATACAAATTGTTGTAATGTGTTTTAAGTTGTTTCCAACATCTCCTTTGCTTTCAAGTTCATGATAATTTGTTGTTATCTTTGAGAGAATCATTTGTCCTTTTGCATCAATCTCTCTAACTCTCAACATGTATTTTTAAACCAAGTGGAATAGTGCTTTTAATAGAGTTGACATTTTGGAGAGCATCCACCTATGATATCCTTGAATTTAGGTGTGATAGTTCTTTTCTATCTCTCACTCTTCATACTAATTATATTACCGATATAGAACATGAACACACTCTCAACCAACATCTTCCAGAAAGGCACACGACCTCTTAATAATGTATTCCTCAATAAATCCAACAAAACTTATTAAATAGTTGCACATTACATTACTTGAGTTGCATGCATTGTATTCTTAGAATTTATTTTAGCCTTTGATATACATGCATCTACATTATTTATTATTTTATTTAAGTCTTCAACCTATGTGAATTTAGTTTATTATTTAGTTTTGCTCGGAGGTTAGCCTTTGAAACCTTGTGAAACTAAAAAACTACAAAGAGACCATTTCCTAGATGAATAAAGTATGGCACCTATGTACTATTCTTATCTCTTAGAGACCATTTCCTAGATGAATAAAGTATGATACCTATTTACTATTCTTATCTCTTATATTTTTTAGGTTTTTCTTATTACAATTGGGTTTCTTTTTAGATCAAATATAATGTGCCCCTATTTATCTCTATTTACAATTGTCACGTCTTATTATTTGGTATCAAATTTGTTTATATAGGCCTTCTCCTTTCATTCAACATTAGGATTTTTTTTGGAGACCACCCTCCTAGCCCACATTCACACTTCAACTCTTCTAAAGATTTTGATTCCTTTGAGGTCATTCCTTTGTTGTATCTTTGGCCACTAGCTTCACCTAACAAAGTCATATTCAAATATTACATAGATCTACTTCACTCAATCTAGTGGCCGCTCATATCTACATAACTTTTTGGGATTTGGGTGGTTTTCATCCCACCCTAGGTGCCTCTATTAAGTTGTGCCTCCTTCCAAATCTCCTCAATAGTCTCATAGTCAATTTCTATTAGTAATAGTCTCCAAATCAATTTTTATCTCTATTGTGTTGTGCCTCCTTCCAAATCTCCTCAATAGTCTCGTAGTCAATTTCTATTAGTAATAGTCTCCCAATCAATTTTTATTAGCAGATTCATATCTTTTTAGTTTTTAACCTAGGTATCTCTTTATCCAAGGGTTTCCTTTGGTTTGATCATCAAATATTAACCTCACTATAATATTTTCCCAACATCTCTGTATCTCAACGACCCCTAAGATTAATCACTCTTTGGTCACTCTTTGGATGATGGAGATTCCAACCTCTCTAAAATTGTTTATAAATTGGTAAACATCATTAATGATGTGTTGTGTAATCAACTTGAAGCTACTTCACTTACCTTCCATCTAGTTACCAAAATTTCATCATCCAAATATTGTGGAAAATGTGGAAAATGAATGATGATATTTTTTATTTATCAATCTACAACATAACTACCTATTTTCAAACTTTACTACACATCATTCACATGATTGAAGATTAAATCTTACTATTTACAGAAAAAATTAGAAGGGAATACTTAAGACTCATGGGAGTCTCACATTAATTCTACATGAAACTCAATCATGAACAATCCACCATTGAAAATTCAAGATGCATCACTAGCTAGGATATTTTGTGCCAAGCCTTGAGAAGACATTTTTATCCAACAAGTTTTTAGTAAATCTTAATGTCTAGGTTCTTATAGCTTTTCCAATATCAAGGTCAAAGTGTACAATAGTCTATAGAAATTTTCACCCAGCTCGAAATCCAACTCCAGATCATGGATTTTGGAGGTACTTGTGTTTAAATTTAATTCTAGTATGCTAAATATTTTTTTAAATGATGTAGCATTGTTAGAAATAACCACCTTAAAGTGTCACATGGAACTCAAATTATATATAAAACATCATTGCATTCCCTTTGCTAACCCTGAACCTAACATTAGCATTCATGCCCTCCCTCACACAACTCCTCATGCCCCTTACATACCCCCTTCAACTTTCCCTTCCAATATTTATAGTGGTAACACTAGCTCTTCTAATCATCTAGAATGGTGTTATTGTCATAAAACTAAAAACCATAATGTCGCATATTATAGATTCTTACAACATCCAATGACATCTAATGCATTATACACTTTTGAGAAAACCCTTAAATATTGTGAGGTGCATCCATTAACCAATCCTTCTCCGAAATCGAAAATCATCCCTCTTCCCAACCTTATTGAAGTAAATCCATCCTTACTCCTATTGACCAAACAACATGATGCACCATATCCACATCTCCTTTTTACTTACAATTATCAAATGAAATATCAAATCACTACCATAATCCTTGACAATCGAAGCCCAAAAAAACCTCATTTCCCATAATTGTGTCAAGTATATTCAACTTCCCACTACTCCACATCATTCTAATTTCCAACTAGCTTGGGTACAACAAGGTGACCTTGATCACCTCATTAATAAATGCTATGTAGTCACCTTTTCTATAGGACCTTTTTAAGACATGGTCTATAGGACCTTTTGAAGACATGGTTGGATGTTGTCTCTCCTCTTAACTATTTTTATTTACTCTTTATCATCCCATATAAATAGAACTAAAATGTCTTAAACAATTTGTGTTTCACCACCCATTTAAATATGGAAAAACATATAAACTCACCTATGTTGCAATACCTTTACCCCCACCCTACTACAACCCAACACNTCCAACTCCAGATCATGGATTTTGGAGGTACTTGTGTTTAAATTTAATTCTAGTATGCTAAATATTTTTTTAAATGATGTAGCATTGTTAGAAATAACCACCTTAAAGTGTCACATGGAACTCAAATTATATATAAAACATCATTGCATTCCCTTTGCTAACCCTGAACCTAACATTAGCATTCATGCCCTCCCTCACACAACTCCTCATGCCCCTTACATACCCCCTTCAACTTTCCCTTCCAATATTTATAGTGGTAACACTAGCTCTTCTAATCATCTAGAATGGTGTTATTGTCATAAAACTAAAAACCATAATGTCGCATATTATAGATTCTTACAACATCCAATGACATCTAATGCATTATACACTTTTGAGAAAACCCTTAAATATTGTGAGGTGCATCCATTAACCAATCCTTCTCCGAAATCGAAAATCATCCCTCTTCCCAACCTTATTGAAGTAAATCCATCCTTACTCCTATTGACCAAACAACATGATGCACCATATCCACATCTCCTTTTTACTTACAATTATCAAATGAAATATCAAATCACTACCATAATCCTTGACAATCGAAGCCCAAAAAAACCTCATTTCCCATAATTGTGTCAAGTATATTCAACTTCCCACTACTCCACATCATTCTAATTTCCAACTAGCTTGGGTACAACAAGGTGACCTTGATCACCTCATTAATAAATGCTATGTAGTCACCTTTTCTATAGGACCTTTTTAAGACATGGTCTATAGGACCTTTTGAAGACATGGTTGGATGTTGTCTCTCCTCTTAACTATTTTTATTTACTCTTTATCATCCCATATAAATAGAACTAAAATGTCTTAAACAATTTGTGTTTCACCACCCATTTAAATATGGAAAAACATATAAACTCACCTATGTTGCAATACCTTTACCCCCACCCTACTACAACCCAACACTTAAGATTATACTAATGGATTTATCTCTCCTTTTTTTACTACATCCACACACCACATCTAATTTCTCTGTCCCTCTTCCAAACCCCTAATCGGTACATTCTCATCCTCATCCTTCCATCCTAGAACATTTTCCTGACTCCCAAATTACCCCATGCCTAAGCTCTCATCTTCCTCTCTCTCCATCTCTCTACCTCACATCCTCCTTCTGTAACATCCCACTCTAGCGCACTGAGAAAATTTATTCTTTGAGGACACTTGCTCGCAAGTGATCTGGACTTTTATGATGTTAAAACATTTATCCTTGATTATGATGCGTTATGAGAGATGACATGATGTTTTACTGCTTTGACGTGGACAGGTGATATTGACTCAGTTTTATTGAGTGTGTAGGGTTTTGGACCTTGAGGATGTAGAGGCATCGGTGGAACCCCTTGGACTCCAGATTGAGTCAGGGAGTGTGCTATTTGGGTTGACTTATTTATTGTGATATTTCATTGATTTGATGATATGATGTTGACATGTTCTGAAACGATTGTTGATGATGCAGGATGACGATATCTTGCCGACCAGACTCACATATGGAGTAAAGGGGTCACACATGATTTTTAGAGAGGTTGAGGGAGAGGTGTGGATAGTAGCCATGCCACAGCCTACTAGCACTCCCGCCGTGGCTCGAACTGTAGGTTAACGATTACCTAGTTCGAGAGGATCCACGATGCCATGAGGGTAAACTGCGACAGTCGCTCATGATGATTCTAAGGGGGGAACAATAAGGCAGGGACCTTATTCCTTAGAGCCCTTAGTCTCCCATAAGTTCACCTGGCGGAGTGTTGACTCCAGGGGTTATAGATGTCTACCAATCAGTCAAGTTGGCGAGTGGCACCCTTGGAGCACGTGGTGCATCCTGAAGGGCATGTCATGCGAAATAAACATAAGTTAGCGAATGGCACCCTTGGATCATGTGGTGCATCCTGAAGGGCACATCGCACAAAAGAAACAAACGAGGCGAGTGGCACCCTTGGAGCACGTGGTGCATCCTGAAGGGCATGTCGCATTGATGTTGTTGAAGGAACAAACCTAGATGGCCCTAAGACTTTTAACACATTAAGAAATTCTTAAAATGACTTCCCTAAATAATTGTCACCCAGTTCAGAATCTAAACCTAAGTCTAAAACTTCTCTAAGGTAAAATTTTGATTAACCTTAAGAAAAGACCGTATAAAAATAAAAATAAAAATCTAAACTAAAAACCACTTAAATTATAGTTTTAGTCTTCATAATTTTGGGGTAAAATGAAGAGAGTAATAATTTAATTAATCAGTGGTTTTAAATTGTAAAGAAGAAATAAATTATTTAACCTATGGAAGTATAAAAATATTTTTAAATTAATAATAAAGGGAAAAGAGTAAATAGCGCAACTGCCATTTTGGCTCTAATAAAAAGGGGAAAGAAGGGAATAATAAAAATTAGGAAACTAAGTATTGGAGGAAACATAATAAAGGAAAGTTGGGAACTTATGGAAAAAAGCGAGGTCAACATAGTAAGCAATCTGCAATTAAGAACCTTCTAATTTGAGCTAATTTAGCAACTTCATTTTTAGGGAAATTATTTAAAACATGTAAGGGGATCTAGGAACACGTAGGAGGATGTTTAGGAGCAACTCTAGGTGGGTGAGGGAAATGAGTAATTTAATAATTTAAAGAAAATAATTATTTGAGGAAAGAGGGGGATGGACGACACTTGTGCGAAGGAGAATATTTAGAATACTTTTTTAAAAATTAATTAAAGTGTGATTTAGGGAAAGTTGGAGGTTGGAAAAACTCTATAAAAGAAAGGGAAGATGAGGAAGAAGGGGAGCTATTAGCGTAATGTTACGTTGTCGGAATTGTGAATTGACTGATTACTTGTGGAGAGTTGAGATTTTCCAACTTGGATAGGAGTGGTAGCTCGACCTTGCGAGGTGAGATGGGAAGATAGATGGACCATCTGGATTGTGTGTGGCCCCTTTGGGACTCGGGGGACTAAGGGGGAAGCAGAGTAACCATAGCGATTGGCTGGGAGGTACCGGTGTAGTCTCTACGGTCAGCGAGCAGGAGCAGCGTGGAGCAGGAGCAGCACGGAGCGCGGGGTCATCATTCGAGGCGGGAGTTAAGGCAACAGTATGTTTTTCATTTGCATGATAGAAGGTATTAGGACCTTAGCCCTCTCTTATTGTTATCAGAATTTTGTATTGGCATTGTGAGATGAAAAATACTTAACTTCAAACGGCTTGGGTTCTTGTTGGATTAATTGGTTTCTTGCCTTGCTCTTCGGCGATGGTAATTGTGTTACAGTTATAAAATATTTCTTCTTACTCTGTTGTTGCATGTCGGTTGGGATAAAAAAGATTTTATGGCTGTGTTTATATCTGACTAGGGGCGTTTTTAAATATGGATATGGGCGTTTTGTTTTAATCTGAGCATTTTCATACTGTCGTGGGCGTTTTGTTTCAATCTGAGCATTTTCGTATTGCCGTGGACATTTTTATACCAGTGTGGGCATATTATATATTACCAGGGCATTTTTATATTTCCATGGGCATTTTATTTATATGAATGGGGGCGTTTTATATCACTTAGGCTGTATTATATATCACAGGGGCATTTTTATATTTCAACGGGCGTTTTTAATATCAATGGGGGGCGTTTTTGTTTTAATGTGGGCATTCATATATGACTGTGGGCTTTATTATATTCGACTGGGGGTGTTTTTAAATATGGCTAGGAGTGTATTGGCATTCCGTTCTTGTAAAATCATTCTGGCAATTCGTTTTATATTTTTGTTGTAATTTCATTCTCTGGCAATTCATTTTTTTATGATTATTGCCAATTCATCCTAGTAAATGAGTTTCGACAATAGTTATTGGCTTTTCGTTTGTAAAATTTCTTCTGAGAATTCGTTCTGGCAAATGATAAGTTTAACCTTGAATCCCTATGTCTTCCTTTTCTAATTTGTTATTTGAAACGAATATTCATATCCCTGCATTTTCAGTTTTTATTTTTATTTCAAAACGAATATTAGAATCCTTGCAGTTTCAATCTTTAAACTTTTATTTGAATAACTATTAGAATCCCTGCACTTTCAGTGTTAAATTTTTATATAAAAAAAAGGAATCTTAAAATCCCTGCACTTTCAGTTTTAAATTTGTTATTTGAAACGAATATTAGAATCCCTGCATTTTCAGTTTTTATATTTTATTTTTAATTGAATATCAAAATCCATGTCAACATTGGACCATTTGTAGTTGCTCCACTCCTATTTGGCTCTTGAGATAATGTGGAAGAATTTTAATTGGGGAATACTATGTTGGACACAGATCGGGTGAATGACTTGATTCACATTAGTACTTAGACCACTTCATTCCTAAAATTTTGTAGCACCCACTCAATTATATGAAACCTCTTTCTCCATGACTACAAAGAATAGAAATCAAGAGTATTTGAGATCTCAAAAGCTATGGTTCAATTTCATGTCAATCTTAATTGATAAGGACACTTAAGACGAAAGCGATATATACCTCATCTCTTTCATAATCATATTTTTATTTTATGCTTAGAATCATGTTCCTTGTTATCCTACTATATGTTTATATTGAGGACAGTTAAATGGTCATTATCAAAACAAAACAAAACAAATCATTTACTTTTTCTTCAAGGATGCTCCCCTTTTACATAGGTACATAGGATAGTATATGTTAATGTAGAAGGAAGTAAGCTTATTTAAAACCCAATTAGATATATGTTACCAATGATACCATAACAACAACAAGCTATTTGTGTTAGTGTTAAATGCTAGTAATCTACTTTATTTAATTAATGTTTCAATTAATGTTAATAACTAGTAGATGAGAACATGGTTAAAATTAGAACTGCCCAATTTGAAGGTGTAATGATTACAGTTGTGTGGTGAACATTGATTATATTGCAATTTCCAGACATGCTGATTGATCTATGATTGAGAATGCATTATTAATTGCTTGCGATAAGGGTCTTGTGATTGCTTAATTGTACATTTAATGGCAGCATTCTAGTTGATATAGATGCTATGGTCATCAGGAGTAATGACTAGTTGGAAGGAACGTTGGATTAAGGATGGGTTGCATTTAACCTTGCTAAAACTGGTTTCATTTAGTGTCCAATTGCTAATGGATCTCTTTTTTTTAATTTTAGCCAAGCTAGTTAGCCTACAGTTGATGTTACTTACATGTTAACCTTGGCAAAGTTCTGACTGGCTTAATGATGTATATTTAGTGTTGTTTTAGATGGAACCTTATGGCCTTATGGATGCAATACCTATGGTTTTAGTTATTGCTACTTGAGAAGTGGTTAGTATGCAGTGAATTATTTACATAGATTTAGTTTTTACGCATTGCGGATTTATGTAGTAGATGGTGGATCTAGATATTTAGTTTTAATATAGTTATTCTAATGATGGCTTAAACCTACTTATTCTCGCGCCCATGATTATTTAAGAATTGAATAACATGTTTCATGATGAATGAGACATGCAGGCAATGGAAGAATCATGTAATGTAATGCTTCATGTTAAATGCTACGGTAATGATTTCTTTTTATTATTAATTCATTGGCAAGGTTATGGTAATACAATGTAATGTTGATTTATTTTATGGTAAAGTTAGTGTAACTTCATTGCATTGGTAGCATACAAGGAGTAATGTGATTGGTGATTGAGGTTTTAGCTGCAACGTTGTTATAACATAAGACGTGAGGTTGTTAAGATAATGTTATTGTAATTTTATGGTATACGTAACTTATAGGATGTATTGAGATTGTTAATTAATTTCCGGGTTAGTACTATAATTGGAATTGTCCAAACTCATAGTTGTATGATATCAGACTCTTCGATTTGATAAAGCTAGTTGCTCTGTATATAAGTCTATGTGTGTGATAATTTTTGTGTAAAGAATCCAATGCCATTTAAAGAGTCTCGGGCCCATTAAAGGCAGGGTTTCTACTCTTGCGACACACCTCTAAGGTCGTATCAGTAGTCTCGGGCTGTTTAAAGGCAGAGTTCCCACCACTGCGACCTCCTGACATAGATTACTAGTTTCTGCCTGAGCAGTGGGCCAGGAGCCTATCTGACATTCTCTCTCTTCGGAACAGAGAACTAAGATTAAATGCCCTGCTTTCCTGTGCAGAAATAGTAAGATCTACTATTATGGATTCTACCATCTGTGTTCATACTATACATAACACAGTATGTCATTTAATGCTTGCAGTTACTTATTGTGTGCCTTATGTCTTCTTGTTGTGATCTTCATGGTTGCGTCTTGTTAGTCGTCGGGTGGCGAAGTAGAGTCGAATATGTTTGTTTCCCTTGTATGCGCGCACACACTTGTTAAAAATAAAAAATAAAAAAAATTCCACTTGTGATATGAGGTTTGTAGTCGTAACAAACGGGAGGTTTGTTACATATGGTATCAGAGATGGTTCGACCCATGACTTGGGATTCACTACAGCTTCCAGTGACAGGATTTGATTTGACTATACTGTTGTTGATTGAGTTGTTTGTGTGCGTGAAGGTAATCATGGTTAGAGGACATCGCGGAGGCAGATGACGGGGTGCTAGGGGAGGAGGCATGACGCCTCCAGTAGCATCCACGCCTGAGGGGTATAACCCCCAGGGAGGCGAGCAGGTTCTCAGACAGGAGCGGATAGCAGTTGGAGACGTGGTCGGGATGATGAGATCTTTTCAGCGCATGTCTGAGGCACTGATCAGTCGCTTGGATAGAGATGAGGCCAGGGCACCGACACCCACTGAGGTTTCACCGCGCGCATCGGTCGTTACTGGTAGCATTCACCGTGAACTCGATAAGGTTAAATTTCTCAAGTTCTTTGGTGCCCTAGATGGTGCAACCACCAAGGCATGGTTGGAGAATATGACGATGTGCTTTGCACTTCGCGATTATACCTCCAACATGAAGGTTCGCATGGAGGTCTTTCAACTGAAGGGGAGCGCTCTTCTATGGTGGAAGACGCTCTTGTCGTAGCTGAACATAGCTATCGAAGACGTGTCATGGGAACTGTTCGAGGAGCGGTTTCAAGAGAGTTATCTTTCAGAGGAATTCATTGAGCATTAGCTCAATGAGTTCAATGCATTACGACAGGGAGGTCATATGGTACCCGAGTAAGAGGCACGTTTTATGGAGCTGCTCTGGTATGCTCCACACCTTAACACTGAGAAGCTCAAGGTCAACAGGTTCGTGTTTGGCCTTAATGACAGCCTGCGTGCAAAGGTTAGGATCTTGATGCCTCAAACCTTGCACGACGTTGTCCAAAAGGCCCTCATAGTAGAGGAGGAGCTGATCAGTGGGGGTCAGACCAGGACTCCAGCGAGACCAGTAGGGCAGGGTTCTTCTGGAACACCAAAACACTAGACACCAGCGAGACATATGCTGGGATATCATGGCTTCCAGAGGGGATCCACTTTCACTACACCCCGATGACCGCTGCTTCAGCAGAGGACACCTTATCGGGGACCATAGCATCAGCAGAAGCATCACCCGCAATTGCAGCAGTTTAGGCCTGTTCAACAGAACAGACCTGGGTTCTAGGCCAGTGGGCTGTCATCTTCTACTTTGGGTACCAGGACTACTGGGATGAAGAAGGGATGTTGGACGTGTGGGGAGCCACACTACCAACACGATTGTCCTTTGGAGAGGACCAGAGTGTCTGGATCAGCCAGACCCACTACCGTGGGAGATATGGGCAAGGTCCATCGGATTCATGCGGCGGTGAATAACTGCCAGGTAGAGCACCAGTCGACTGTGCTCGAGACAACAGGTACTATCGATGACCAGACCCTTAGTATTTTGATAAACCCAGGTGCTATTGAGAGTTTCATTTCTGGTGCAGCGCTAAAAAGGATTAAGGTAAAGACAGTCGAACAGGACAAGTTGAGCTTCATAGAGATGGCTTCAGGAGACAAATAGAAGGTTGGAGGAAAGGTTACGGGTTGTGCCCTTAACCTGGTAGAGTTTTTCATGAGGGTCAACTTGTACATCATGATCTTAGGATCTTATGACGTCATGATTGGTATGGATTGGTTGGAATCGCATGAGGCGATACTCAACTATAAGACGAAATGGTTGAGCTTGGTCGATGATGAAGGACAAAGACGTGTGATTGTAGGATGGAACTAGGGAGTATCCCTGAGGTTCTTCTCTTCCTTACAGTTACAGAAGAGTATGCGCAAGGGGTGCAAGCTTTATGCGATCCTCGCTATAAACGAAAAGGGAGTAGTGGAAGGTCTAGAACACCTTCTGGTGGTGAAGGAGTTTGCGGACATATTTCCAGAGGAGTTGCCTAGGATGCCGCTTGAAAGGCAATTGGAGTTTACCATAGACCTAAAACCGGGGATCGAACCGATAGCAAGAACACCTTATCGGATGTCGACCCCGGAGTTGCAAGACCTGAAAATGCAAATGAAGGAGTTATTGGACCCGAGACTGATACGCCCTAGTGTGTCACCGTGGGGTGCACCAGTTATTTTCATGAGAAAGAAGGATGGATCATGGAGGATTTGCATTGACTACCATCAACTGAACAAGGCTACGATCAAGAATCATTATCCCTTACCAAGAATTGAAGATCTGTTCGATCAAATGAAGAGTGTGACGATGTTCTCCAAGATCGATTTGCGATCAGGGTATCACCATTTATGGATCAAGGAGGATGACGTCCCTATGATCGCCTTTAAGATGAGATTTGGACATTACGAGTTTACTGTTTTACAGTTTGGACTGACAAACACCCCAGGGGTATTCATGAGTTTGATGAACGGGGTGTTCTGCGAGTACTTGGAAAAGTTCATCCAAGTATTCATTGATGACATCTTGATCTACTCTCGGACGATGGAGGAGCATGACGAGCACTTACGCTTGGTACTACAGTGTCTACGCGAGAAAAAATTGTATGGGAAGTTGTCCAAATGCTCTTTTTATCAATCGAGGATTCACTACTTAGGGCATGTCATCTCCGGTGAAGGTATCGTCGTGGATCCAGCCAAGGTTGAGGCTATTATGGAATGGCCTACACCGACGAATGTCACAGAAGTGTGTAGTTTTATGGGTTTAGCAAGATACTATTGACGGTTTGTCGAGGGATTTTCAAAGATAGCAAATCTGATCACGAAATTGCAGAAGAAAAACAAGAAGTTTGTTTGGACTGAGAAATGTGCAGAAACATTTCGAAGGCTTAAAGAGTTGTTGACCACAGTGCCAATACTAAAAGTCCCTTACATGGACGCAGACTTCTTGGTATGCACTGACACATCCAAGGAAGGTTTAGGCGGAGTCTTGATGCAAGACAGATGAGTGATTGCTTACATTTCGAGGAAACTGAGAAGGCATGAGGAGAACTACACGATGCACGATTTGGAGTTATTATCCATCATATATTCCTTGAAGGTTTGGAGACACTACCTTGTTGGATGAAAATTTGAGTTAAGGACTGATCATTGTGGACTACAACACATTTTTACGCAAAGCGACCTGAACGCGCGACAATGGCGTTGGTCGGAATTGCTTAGCGAGTACGACTTCAAGATTACTTACATAAAGGGAATAGTGAACCGAGTGGCTGATGCTTTGAGTCGGAGACCATGCATCTTTTCGATGTTGCCTCTTCAAACGAATCTATGTGAGAAGATTCCCACTTTACAGCGTGATGATGACTAGTACAAAGAGGTCGAGGATTTTTTCGGAAAAAACACAATGATGGTACTACAATATGAGGGATTTTCTTTTGATAGCGATGGGTTATTGAGGTTTAGAGGTCAGATTTACGTACCGCTAAACGACGAGTTGAGGATGTTGATCCTGAGCGAGGCTCATAGAGATGCTTACATGGCTCACCCAGGAGTCACGAAGATGAGGGTAGACCTTAAACCCTTATTCTTCTGTAAGGAAATGAAGGCTGACATAGTCAACTTTGTGGCTAGATGTCTAGAGTGTTAGCAGGTAAAGGCTGAACATAGACACCCGATAAGATTAATTCAACCACATGCCATTCCAGAATCGAAATGGGAAGTTATTTCGATGGATTTTATTGTTGGATTGCCACTGACAGCAAGGAGACACGACTCGATTTTTGTAGTAGTAGATACTCTGACAAAGAGTGCTCACTTCATTCCTTTGCGTACGACGTATCAGGCACCTGACATAGCAAGAGTTTTCATCAGTGAGATTGTGAGGCTGCATGGCATGCCTAAGAAGATTATATCCTATCAAGGATCAATGTTTACTAGACGATTTTGGACGAGTTTCCAAGAGGCCTTGGGAACCCAACTTAATTTTAGTACTGCGTATCACCCAGAGACTGACGGACAGACTGAACGAATGAAACAAACCTTGGAAGACATGTTGTGCATGTATGTGATGGACCAACAAAAGTGTTGGGAGAAATTCTTGCCTCTAGTAGAGTTCACTTACAACAACAGTTACCAGAGCACCATTAAGATGGTGCCTTTTGAGTTTCTTTATGGGTGACCATGTCGGACGCCCTTGAGTTGGGATCGACTTGAGGATGGGGTCCTGGTGGGACCAGAAGCGATCCAAGAAATGGAAGAGCAAATGAAAACCATAAGACAAAGGATTAAAGAAGCGCAGGATCGACAAAAGAGTTATGCCGATGCGCACCGAGTCGACTGTAGTTACGAGGTCATCGATAGAGTCTTCTTGCGGGTTAAACCGCATCAGAGTTTGAGCAAGTTTGGAAAGGGAGCTAAACTCTCTCCTAGGTTCGTGGGACCTTTCAAGATTGTGGAGAGAAATGGGCTCATGGCCTATCGACTAACCTTGCCTGATTCTTTGAGGCATATGCACAATGTTTTCCATGTATCTGTTTTGAGACATTATATTAGTGATCCTACACACATGATTGACATGAGTTCCTTGCAGTTATCAGACGAGGGAGCACTCATGGCTGAGCCGGTCTGCATCTTAGATCATCGCATTCGACAGTTACGACATCGAATGGTAGATCAGGTCAAGGTCCAGTGGGACAATTATAGTCCGCACTTGACGACCTGGGAGGACGCATATGATATGCGCCAACAGTTCCCATTTTTGCTTGATAGATAGACTTATGATACCGTGGTACTTTTATTTCAACATTTATACTGAGAAACTTCAGGACGAAGTTTAGACCAAGAGGGGGTGTATGTAACATCCCGCTCTAGTGCACTAAGAAAACTTATTCTTTGAGGACACTTTCTCACAAGTGATCTGGACTTTTATGATGTTAAAACATTTATCCTTGATTATAATGCGTTATGAGAGATGACATGATGTTTTACTACTTTGACATGGATAGGTGCTATTGACTCAGTTTTATTGAGTGTGCAGGATTTTGGACCTTGAGGATGCAGAGGCATTGGTGGAACCCCTTAGACTTTGGATTGAGTCAGGGAGTGTACCATTTGGGTTGACTTATTTACTGTGATATTTCATTGATTTGATGATATGATGTTGACATGTTCTGACACGATTGTTGATGATGTAGGCTGACGATAGCTTGGTGACCAGACTCACATATGGAGTAAATGGGTCACACACGATTTCCAGAGAGTTTGAGGGAGAGGTGTGGAAAGCAACCCTGCCACAACCTACTAGCACTCCCTCCGTGGCTCAAACTGTAGGTTAATGATTACCTAGTTCGAGAGGATCCACAATGCAATGAGGGCAGACTGCAATAGTTGCTCACGATGATTCTAAGGGGCGCGCAATAAAGCGGGGGCCTTATTCCTTAGAGCCCTTAGTCTCCCACAAGTTCACCTGGCAGAGTGTTGACTCCAGGGGTTATAGATGTCTACCAATCAGTGTAGTTGGTGAGTGGCACCCGTGGAGCACGTGGTGCATCCTGAAGGGTACGTCGCACGAAAGAAACATAAGTTAGCAAGTGGCACCCTTGGAGCATGTGGTGCATCCTGAAGGGCACGTCGCGCAAAAGAAATGAATGAGGCGAGTGGCACCCTTGGAGCACGTGGTGCATCCTGAAGGGCACGTCGCATTGATGTTGTTGAAGGAACAAACCTAGATGGCCCTAAGACTTTTAACACATTAAGAAATTCTTAAAATGACTTCCCTAAATAATTGTCGCTTAGTTCAGAATCTAAACCTAAGTCTAAAACTTCTCTAAGGTAAAATTTTGATTAACCTTAAGAAAAGACCCTATAAAAATAAAAATAAAAATCTGAACTAAAAACCACTTAAGTTATAGTTTTAGTCTTCATAATTTTGGGGTAAAATGAAGAGAGTAATAATTTAATTAATCAGTGGTTTTAAATTGTAAAGAAGAAATAAATTATTTAACCTATGGAAGTATAAAAATATTTTTAAATTAATAATAAAGGGAAAAGAGTAAATAGCGCAACTGTCATTTTGGCTCTAATAAAAATGGGAAAGAAGGGGATAATAAAAATTAGGAAACTAAGGATTGGAGGAAACACAATAAAGGAAAGTTGGGAACTTATGGTAAAAAGCGAGGTCAACATAGTAAGGAATCTGCAATTAAGAACCTTCTAATTTGAGCTAATTTAGCAACCTCATTTTTAGGGAAATTATTTAAAACATGTAAGGGGATCTAGGAACACCTAGGAGGAAATTTAGGAGAAACTCTAGGTGGGTGAGGGAAATGAGTAATTTAATAATTTAAAGAAAATAATTATTTGAGGAAAGAGGGGGATGG
>SNQJ01S0020710.1:67692-95251 GCA_010110895.2 Picea sitchensis | reverse complement strand
CAAATGTAGCAATGGAGTGCACAACATTGATGGTCTTAGTTTGGTTTCACAATTAAATCTACTAATGAACTAAATGCATATTGATCATTGTATTCAAATGTAGGACCATTCTAACTCATTGTTATCAAAACCAAACTGATTATCGAACTTGCCAATTACAGAAATTAGAACTGGAAATAAAATTGGATCACAAAATTGGTTGACAAAAAAATACGCAAAAGATTCATGTGCGTCCACGTGAATGGAAATCATTATACACAAATATGCAAAGTTCCTCATCTATATAGCAAGTAAGGGTGCATATAAGCAAAATAACACGTGCAATCCATATCTGAACCAAAATGCATCAACAAAGAGGCTCTAATTGTCCTATATAGCCCAAAACTAAGCACAATACTAATTAATAACTATAGTCTATAATCTAGACTCCACAATATAATCATATGAAAGAATCCTCTAAATTCTCATCATTTACATCCTCAAATGACTAGGCTCAAAAATGGGATTTTGGCTTGATTCTCCTGGCCCTAAAGGTACTCGTCCAAAAGCAATGTTCAAACACTTTGTCTTTGGATGTGGGTAAAGGTCCATCCAAGAGAGAGAAGGCCAAGCAATAGAGGTAGGTTGCAAAGAGTGTAGGGTTTGTAGCAAGAGTGGATGAGTCAGCTTCCCAACTTGAGACAACCTTCTCCATGGTCTCATGTTTATCTTCCAACACTGTGTCAAGTGTTTGATGGTACATGGATAGAGGGGAATTAAGACCTATGAATTATGATAGCAAACTCTTCATCATGACTCACGAGCAATGGGAAGGAATGAGTGTGGAGTTGGGTGATGATGTTACTTATCCTATGAATTGATTAGGCTCCATTTCCTGTATATATACCCATACATGTGTCAGTATATATACCGCTATATACCAATATATATCTTAATATATATACCCACATATATGGCAGTATATATACAGTGTATATGTTGATATACATACCTCTATATATGTCGGTATATGTACTAGTGTATATGTTGATATATATATACCTCTATATATGACGGTATATATATTGGTATATATGTTGGTATATATACCGGTATATATGTTGGTATATATACCCATATATATAACAACATATATATTGACATATATACTGGTATATATACCAACATATATATTGAAATATACACTGGTATATATACCAACATATATACCAGTATATATACTATTGGTATATATACTGGTATATATATCGGTAGTATATATACTGGTATATATACCAACATATATACTAGTATATATACTAATGGTATATATATCAGTAGTATATATACTGGTATATATTCTAGGATATATACTGACATATATACTGGTATATATACCGACATATATACTGGTATATATATTGCTATATATACCGACATATACTGCTATATATACTACAAGAATCTTCACTAGATACCCTACTCTCAATACAATGCCTCTTCATGGACCTATCCTCATGTGTGCTTCTCTCTAGCACAACATACTCTCTTGCACTTCCTCCTAGTCTGGTCTCTTTCCTCTTCATCTTGGGCTAGACCCCTCATTGTGTGCCCCTTACTATCATCCCTATGCTTATTTTCTTCGTTTTCCTTCCTAAATGAACTCTTCTTGCGTATCTTTTGACTCTCTCTCTCTCTCTCTCTCTCTCTCTCTCTCCTCTACTTCTCTTGGACCATTCTAATCCTCACCTTACCATAAAAAAATTTGGATCCTTCTCAATGGATCCATCATCTTTTTCACTTTTCCCTCGTCTTTTCATCCCCCCCAAACACTAGGGAAGTCTACTCAGCAATTATGTTGAGCTCCATGCTCATCAACCCTTTCTCCATGAATAACATTTTTAGGCAAAGTGGGATTTCTTCCAACAGTCTTTTCGTAGGGACTTCTGTGAACTTTATTTTGACCTCATTGTAAGAATTAGTATACCCAACAAAAAACTCAATTATATATCCTTCTTTCACCCGAGAAAACCATAAAACGATGGCTTGAGCCCACTTGTTATTCAATGTCTTCATCCCATCAATCATGGATTGATCCCAAACTATTGGTTCTAGTGGCCTAAAAGTAGTCTTAGTAGCAGTCTACCTTTTCAACCATTCATATAATAAACATGGAAATTCAACAAACAAAATTTCATGCATATTAGTGTAGAGATACTTATCCTTCCATATCTCTACATTTACCCTCAAAACTTGATTTTCCTGTTGAGAAAACTCATCTTCCTTTGCAATCAACCAATCTTGAGTTTCTTCTCGAGATGGATACCACCTCATTCTTTACCCTTATCATTCAATACAAGACTTTAGTCCCTGACAACGAAACCATTTTTTGGGTTGTTTCATGTTTGCGAGCATCCTTCTTAATGCTTGGGGGTTAAGACCTTGGGCTTGTCTAGAGTTGACCAAAAAAAAGCTCAAAGCATCGACATATCAATCCTCAACCAAGGATGAGAAAGGTCTCACCTGAGATGTTATGAGGATCACAGAGGCCATAGGGTTTTGTGTCTGGGGTGAAGGACTTATACATATAGGGATCCATTAGATTCCATCCAGATTTACACCCATAACATTCATTTCATACCACTAAACCATTATTAATATGTAACAGAAACAACACATTCAATAAACAGATAAACAACATAATATAAGATCAAAATCATTGCATCTTTATTATCATCCTTCAACTAGGAACATTCAAATAGTACACAATTCTTTCATAGACAACAACAGAGTCTCACTCTTCCTTAGATAGTTTCCCAAATTTACATTACATTGCACCATGCACATTCTTTCAAATACTACACATATGCCTGACTCTCTCCTACAACTAGAAGAATTACAAAAAATATTCTCTTCGCAAGCTCATGGAAGGATGACAACATCTAACCAATTGATCAACTAACTAATTGACTAGCCAACCAATCAACCAACAACCAACAACAACATTCTCTTTGTCATCCTTGCTTTCCTTTATATCCTTCTCTTCTCTGGCACTCAATCATTCTCAGCTCTTCTCCACTCTCTTATGTGACTACTAGTCCCTTACGCTTATGTCAACTGCATGCAGTCCACGTAGCTTCTGTGGAATCTTAGCAATGTTAACTATATTTCTATCTCATCTTTTGGTTTCTCCACATTTCCTCTTGTTGTCAGTAGTAATCATTTGGGAATATTTCCTGAAGATCCTTTTCTTGATCATGGAGTGCATACGATATCTTCTTATTTTTTGGTGTGCATCACAAAATTTGGACCGATGCACATTAGAAGAACTACAATTGGCACACATTAGAAGAACCCACGTAGTTATTCTAATGCATGCCAATTGCAGTTCTTCTAATGTGCGTAGGTTCAAATCTTTTGATGCACACCAAAAAATAAAAAGATATCACATGTACTCCATGATAAAGAAAAGGATGTTTGTGGAGAAACCAAAAGATGAGATAGCAAGATAGTTAAGATTGCTAAGATTCCATACAAGCTACGTGGACTAGATGCGGTTGACAGAATCATAAGGGACTGTTAGTCACAGGAGAGAGTGGAGAATAGATGAGAAGGATTGAATGCCAGAGAAGAGAAGGATATAAAGGAAAGAAAGGATGACAAAGAGAAGGTTGTTGCTGGTTGTTGGTTGATTGGTTGGCTAGTCAATTAGTTAGTTAATCAATTGGTTAGATGTTGTCGTCCATCCATGAGCTCATGAAGAGAATATTTTTTTCATTTCTTCTAGTTGTAGGAGAGAGTGAGGCATATGTGTAGAGTTTGAAAGAATGTGCATGGCACAATGTAATGTAAATTTGGGAAACTATCTAAGGAAGCGTGAGACTCTCTTGCTATCTATGAAAGAATTGTGTTTTGTTTGAATGTTCCTATTTGAAGGATATAATAAAGCTGCAAGGATTTTGATCTTATATTATGTTTCTTATCTGTTTATTGAATGTGTGGTTTCTATTACATATTGATACTGGTTTAGTGGTCTGAAATGAATGTTATGGGTGAAAATCTGGATGGAATCCAATGGATCCCTATATGTATAAGTCCTTCACCCTTGACACAAAACCCTATGGTCTTTGTGATCCTCATAGTGTCTCAGGTGAGACCTTTCTCAGCCTTGGTTGAGGATTGATATGTCGATGCTTTGAGGTTTTTGTTGGTCAACTCTAGACAAAACCTAGGTCTTAACCCCTAGGCGTTAAGAAGGATGATCACAAGCATGAAACAACCAAAAAAATGGTTTCGTTATCAGGGACTGAAGTCTTGTATTGAATGATAAATGTAAAGAATGAGGTGGTATCCATCTCGAGAAGAAACTCAAGATTGGTTGATTGCAAAGGAAGATGAGTTTTCTCAATGGGAAAATCAAGTTTTGAGGGTAAATGTAGAGAGATGGAAGGATAAGTATCTCTACACTCATATGCATCAAATTTTATTTGTTGAATTTCCATGTTTATTATATGAATGGTTGAAAAGGTAGACTGCTACAAACACTACTTTGAGGCCACTAGAACCAATAGTTTGGGATCAAGCCACAATTGATGGGCTAAAGAAATTGAATAACAAGTGGGCTCAAGCCATTGTTTTCTAGTTTTCTCGAGTGAAAGAAGGATATATAATTGAGTTTGTTGTTGGGTATACTAATTCTTACAGCAAGGTCAAAATAAAGTTCACAGAAGGCCCTAGGAAAATAATGTTGGAAGTAATCTCACTCTACCTAAAAAATGTTATTTGTGGAGTGACGGCAACCGCACTCCTCAGAGCACGATCTCTCCCTCAGGACCTTCTCCTTCAATGGCCCGAAGAGCTGCAACGCCCCTCAAATCCCTTATCGGGACTTTTGCACCCCACAGGTTCTCTTCGACGCAATCCTCCCTTCCTTAACTTCTCGGAGGATCAGAACTCGCTACTCGCGAGCCCAAGATTTTGATTCTATAACATCCGATGCCTGAGGTACCGAAACTACGACGTGCACGTGTGACTTGACCCATCCACACCCGTCACTTCTCTCGGGACTTTCGCGCTATCGCAGCCTCAGACTATTGGGACTTCGCCGCTCGCAAGTCCCAGCGCTCGGTTTTCCAACTCCCGACACATGAGACGCCGAAAGGCCAAGACTCGCGATCTCTCTCCCTTGTGGCTTCGCTACTCACAAGATCAAATGACTCCTACCTCGACTCCCGAGGCCCGAGACGTCGATACTCGGAATATCGTTGCCTCGCAACTTTGTTTCCCGCGAGGTCAGATAGTTTTCTCGTCGACTCCCTATGTCCGAGATGTCGAACCTCCGATGGTGTATGCCACTTCTCTTCCACTACTCTTGCAGTTCCACATGGCTTACATCACCGTATGTATATCGCCTCTCGCTCCATCGCGACTTCCGTTGAGTAGATTTGGAGTCTCACTTCACAAACTCCCGATATGCCAATCCATGAGTAGAATCACGCTCCTCGTAATCCCGATCGATGGCTACTGCCCTACTGAGCTTCGAACCTTTTTCCACACCTTCCTGTAGCCTCCTTGCTCCTCTGTAAGATCCAACAGCCCACGAAACTTTGCGTAATCTCCTCGGATGATTTCGTGTGTCTGTTCTCCCTCGTACAATTTCGCGAAAAGGAAGAAATGTCTCTCGACGAGACTCATTGTTTGCTCGTTAACCTGCGATGCTTCCTCTGAACTTTCAATGACAACTTCCCTGTGCTTATCCTTCAAGGAGTTCGAAGGCCTATTCCTCCTGAGCTCGTTCTCAACTTCTTAAGTCCTTCTGAGAACTTCTTGCGCGCACTCCTTGCAACAAACCTTCAACCTTATCTAAGTGTTGAAGTCTTTCGACCCTATGCACTCCTACAGCGGCAGTCTTTCAGTAATTTTCTTAGAATCGCAACTCTGAGACTTCACTTGGCCTGCGCACTCCTTGCATGGCTCCGGTGCCAAATCTGCACTTCTGGGAACTTAGAACAAAAGTTATCTCTAATTGAACCCTTCAATCAACGCACTCCTTGCGGATGATTCAACTGCACTACTTGCAGGAATTCTCTGGTTCAAGATAGAGAAACAATTGAAACTAATTCCTTGTCCCCTTTAGACTTCAATTCAACCATGAAATCACATACACAGCATATAAAAACAAATGTATGACAGGAAGCAAATGTTCATGAGCATAATATCAACACACAGAGAATAGACACATAACCGTGAAATTGAATCAAAGATTTCTTCTATTAATTCAATATCTGTACATGGATGTTCTATACACATCTCTCTGTTTGCTCTTCTCTTCTTGCTCCTGAATGCTTTAATAATGTTACAATGTACAAATGAGGGTGTCTATATCCGGTTTCCCTCTCGAACTCTAAACTATCAAATCTAGACTTAAATATTCTATCTACTTTACATTAAATATATTAAATGCCTCATCTACCTAAGGTCGAGAGCTTATCCGCTCAAGGTCCATTACAATACAAGTGCACCGTCTCTTAAATGATTCATTTAAGATTACGCAACATTCCCAAAGTATTTCCAAAATGTGTGCTGGCTTACCCAGCTACCTTCCACTCGATGTGCTGGCTCGTTTGATGTGTTGGTCGATGCTCCTGCATCATACTCCTCGGCTTGAAAATTTTCATGGGCTCCTATCCATGAGCTCCTGCACGGTCTGTCCATGCTTCTATATCATTGCTTCATTTTCCCAGCTGGCATCTTCCACTGGGTGATTCTTCCACTTGACCAGGTACTCGAAATACTTCTTTCGCCTGGTTTTCTTACCCACTCGCTTGTCCAGTATGCACTCCATCTGTGGCTTTTCTACTATAGGCATCTTCTTCTGCCACTGGATCACTGGTTCCTCAGTTGCAGTTTCTGCTTCTCCAGCTCTGTATGGATATAAATCTGCAATATTAAATATCAGAGATATTCCGATGCCATCTGGAAATTTGATCTCATAAGCATTTTCTCTGAATTTCTTCAGGACCCTGCATGGCCCAATTTTCTTCATCTTCAATTTATTATATGTTCCCCTTGGGAACCTTTCTTTCCTCAAGTGTGCTAGAACTAGATCACCAACTTTGAACTGAAGTTGTCTCCGATGCTGATCTTCTCTGTGCTTGTATTCCTGATTTGAATCTTCCAGTCACTGCTTCACCTTGTTGTGAAGTTCCTTCATCGCCTTAGCAAATTCCTCTGCACTAGCACTGCTAGTCGCAGTCTGTTCTGAATCTTGCAGTTCAGACACTCCTCTTGGCTGCATCCCATATACAACCTGAAATGGACTCTGTCCTGTACTCCGATTCACTGAATCGTTGTACGCAAATTCTGCATGTGGCAATATATTGTCCCAGCTACCATGGTGCTCTGTCACCAAGCTTCTCAGCAAGTCCCCCAGACTTCTGTTCACCACCTCTGTTTTCCCATCCGTCTGCAGATGATAAGCTGAACTAAATGCCAAGTTAGTTCCTAGATTCTTCCATAGCGTCCTCCAAAAATGACCTATGAATTTCGTATCCCTGTCTGAGACTATGCTTCTCGGCAATCCATGAAGTCTAATAACATCTTTGAAAAACAAATTTGCGATGTGGGTCGCATCGCTGGTCTTATGACACGGAATAAAATGTGCCATATTTGAAAACCTGTCTACCACCACAAAGATGGAATCAACCCCTCTCTGCGTCCTCGACAAACCCAATACAAAATCCATACTGATCGCCTCCCATGGTCTCTCCGGTATGGGAAATGGTTGATAAAAACCCCCATTCTGCTTTCTTCCCTTCGAATGCTGACAAATCTTTCATCTGTAAACAAATCTTTTGGCATCTGCTCGCATGCCTGGCCAAAAATACGATTCACTCATCTTTGCAAATTTTTTATCGTGGCCAAAATGCCCTGCCAAGCCTCCGCTGTGCTTCGCCTTCAGCAATTTCTCCCTCATGGAGCAATTTGGAATACACAGTTGATTGCCTCTAAACAGTAATCCCTCCTGGATCATGTAATATATCCAAGGGCTTCTGTCTCTGAGAACTGGATTCTCAGCTGCTTCATATGCTTCTCTGAAATCTGCATCTCCTGCGTACATGTCCCTGAGATTTTCAAAACCCAATGTTTTGACTCTAAACTCCTGTAGCATCAAACACTTCCTACTCAAAGCATCATCCACTTTGTTAGCAGTACCCGAAATATGCTTAATCACAAACGTGAAATTTTGCATATATTCTACCCATTTTGCATGCTTCTGATTCAACTTCTCTTGTTGACTCACAAACTGCAATGCATGATTATCGCTGTACAATACAAATTCCTTTGGGATCAAGTAATGCCTCCACTTCTTTAATCCCTGTATGATAGCATAAAACTCTTTATCATACATGGAGTATTTCAGATTTGCTTCATCCAGCTTCTCACTGAAATAGGCAACTGGTCTGTCCTCCTGACTTAAGACCGCTCCTATGGCATATCCGCTTGCATCACATTTCACTTGAAATGTCTTCTGGAAATCCGGTAACACCAACACTGGTCATTCCGTTATCTTCCACTTCAACAGATTGAAGCTCTTCTCAGCCTCTGTTGTCTAATGAAAATTTTTGTGTCGCTTCTTTACTATTTCAATCATCGCTGCGCTAATTCCACTGAAATTCCTGATGAACTTTCGGTAGAAACTAGCTAAACCATGGAAAATCCTCACCTCGAAAATATTTCTCGGTGATGGCCAATTCTTGATCACTTCCACTTTTTCAGAATCCATCTTCAACTCATTCACCGATATGACAAAACCCAAATAAATGAGCTCTGTCTTCATAAATGAGGACTTCTTCATGTTAATCAACAACTTCTCCTACTGTAATCTTCTCATCAGAATGGCCAAATGTTTCAAATGTTCAGCCTTCATCTTACTGAAGATCAGTATATCATCCAGATATATGACTACAAATTTCCTGATGAATTCCCTCAGGACTTCATTCATCAGTCTCATGAATGTGCTCGGCGCGTTTGTCAAACCAAACGACATGACCAGCCATTCGTACAAACCCTCATTTGTCTTGAATGTTGTCTTCCATTTATCACCTTCCCTCATGCGAATCTGGTGATATCCTCTCTTCAGATCAATCTTTGAAAAATAATTTTCCCCACTCAGGCAATCCATCAGATCATCCATTCTTAGTAGTGGAAATCTATACCTGATGGTAATTTTGTTGATTGCTCTTGAATCGGTGCACATTCTCCAACCCCCATCCTTCTTTGGACTAAGCATTGTTGGAATGTCACATGGACTCAAGCTTTCCCGAACTAATCCTTTGTCCAATAAATCTTGTACTTGATTCTTGACCTCCTCATTTTCTTGTGGCATCAATCTGTATGCAGCTTTGTTCGGTAAACTTGCTCCTGGTATGAGGTCTATGTGGTGACTCACACTCCTCATCGGTGGCAACGAATGAGGTAATTTTTCCACGATGATATTAGCGAACTCTCCTAGCAGTTCCTGAATCTCGTCTGGCAAATCATCCACTCTTGTGCTAGTCAGAACAATCCTCGGTTTTCTGACCACAAAGAATTGTGTATCTTCTTTCTTCTCCATCTCTGTAAGAAGTTCCTTCCCACTCATGAGAAGTATTGTATTTCTCACCTCTGGCTTCACCTCCTTATCCTTTATTGGAAGCAACCTGTGTGTCCTCCCATCTTTCTCTAAAGTGTATGTGTTCATCCTCCCATCATGAACCACATTTTTGTCATATTTCCATGGTCTACCCAGGAATAAATGACATACATCCATGGGAATGACATCACACAAGACTTTATCATTGTATCCCCTGATTTTGAATTCAACTAAACATTGTTTAGTGACACTCACTCGATGTCCCTTCTATAGCCACGAGACTTTATATGGACTCGGGTGATCAGTTGTCTCCAGCTCCAACTTTTCTACCATCTCGGTCGAAACGAGATTGTTTGTGCTTCCGCTGTCCACAATAACCTTGCATTTCCTATCGTCGGTTTTGCAAGTTGTCCTGAAAAGTCTGGTCCTTTGAGTTGTGTCCTCCACCTCCTTCTCGAGTGTTAAGAGAACTTTGTGCATCGTCAGTGACCTCCCACTTCCGGTGTCTTCATTTTCAACATCACGCCTCTGCGCTTCAGTGATGTGAGCTTCTCCTCCGTCTTTCTTTTTCTCTAGACACTCAAATGATTTGTGCCCATCCTTTCCACACGTGAAGCTTGTGATTACTCCACCGTGGCCTCTTCCCCTACCTTTGTTATGAGGAAAAGTGTTTGCGTCAACATAATCTCCTCTCTATTCATTATGCTGTCTCCTTTGCTCAGCATATTGCTATCCTCGTTGTGAGGTTCCACCTCTCTCAATCTTACCCTGAGGTTTTTTCCATTCCTCCTTGGGCTTTTGGTATTTCTCTTGGGCAACTGCCTTGCCTCTGGGTTGACTCCTGCCTCGCCCTCATTGTCCTTGCTTACGGCTCATCTTCTCCTCGTCTTTCAGAGCCATCTGGTAAGCATCTTGTACAGTTTGGATGGTTACCATGCTTAATTCATCCTGAATGTCATATCTCAGACCATTCAGATATCTAGCAACCGTCTCATCATCGCTCTCCCAATGACCTGCTCTGATGTTCAGTCGATAGAATTCCTCAGTGTATTCTTTCACTGTCATCAGTTTCTGTCTCAGGTTCTGCATCCTCCTGAACAGATTAATTTGGTAGTCTCTTGGGATGAATTTCTCTTTCATCTTGGCAATCATTCGATCCTAGCTTTTAATTTTCTACTTTCCTTTGCAGCATCTATCGGCTTGTAGCTCATCCCACCACAATGTTGCATGTCCTTTCAACTTTGTGACAGCATGCCTAACCTTTTTATCCTCTTCGATATCCTCATAATCGAAGTAGGTGTCAAGAGCCCTGATCCAATCCAACAACTCTAATTCATCCAGACTTCCTTCGTAAGTTGGAATGTCCATCTTTTTCTTTGAACTCATCTAGGCGATAGCTTTAATTAATCGCTCATTGGTTGCATCTTCAGTTGCAACTTCTCCTTGTGGTTTAGCTTCAGCTTCACCTTCGAAATCACTTAGATCCCTTGCACCAGCTGTGCATCTTTGTGATGTTTCCATCTCTTCAAGCCTTGCTCGAAGATCTCGTATCTGCCTTTCCATCTCTGGATTCCCTGCCGGCCTGCCTCTTCTTCTAACCTCCCTGTCTTCTGGGTCGGGTGACTGTCTTTCTCTCCTGGGCAGCATGGTGTAATCCTCCTTTCTTCTCTGCTACAGAAAACAGAGAATCAATCCCGCTCTAATACAACTCTAACGGCAACCACACTCCTTGGAGCACGATCGCTCCCTTAGGACCTTCTCCTTCAATGGCCCGAAGAGCTGCAACGCCCCTCAAATCCCTTATCGGGACTTTTGCACCCCACAGGTTCTCTTCGACGCGATCCTCCCTTCCTTAACTTCTCGGAGGATCAGAACTCGCTACTCGCGAGCCCAAGATTTCGATTCTATAACCTTCGATGCCCGAGGTACCGAAACTCCGATGCGCACGTGTGACTTGACCCATCCACACCCGTCACTTCTCTCGGGACTTTCGTGCTATCGCAGCCTCGCACTATTGCGACTTCACCGCTCGCAAGTCCCAGTGCTCGGTTTTCCAACCGACACACGAGACGCCGAAAGGCCGAGACTCGCGATCTCACTCCCTCGCAGCTTCGCTACTCGCGAGATCAAATGACTCCTACCTCGACTCCCGAGGCCCGAGACACCGATACTTAGAATATCGTTGCCTCGCGACTTCGCTTCTTGCGACGTCAGATAGTTTTCTCATAGACTCCCGATGTCCGAGACGTTGAACCTTCGATGGTGTATGCCACTTCTCTTCCACTACTCTTGCGGTCCCACACGGCTTATGTCACCATGGGGATATCGCCTCTCGCTCCATCGCGACTTCCGTTGAGTAGATTTGGAGTCTCACTTCACAAACTCCCGATATGCCAATCCATGAGTAGAATCATGCTCCTCGTAATCCGGATCAACGGCTCCTGCCCTACTAAGCTTCGAACCTTTTTCCACGCCTACCTGTAGCCTCCTTTCTCCTCCATAAGATCCAACGGCCCATGGAACTTCGCGTAATCTCCTTGGATGATTTCGTGTGTCCGTTCTCCCTCGTACAATTTCGTGAAAAGAAAGAAATGTCTCTCCACGAGACTCGTTGTCTGCTAGCCATCCTGCGACGCTTCCTCTAAACTTTCAACGGCAACTTCCCTGCGCTTACCCTTCAAGGAGTTCGAAGGCCTATTCCTCCTGAGCTCGTTCTCAACTTCTTTAAGTCCTTCTGAGAACTTCTTGCACGCACTCCTTGCGGAAAACCTTCAACCTTATCTAAGTGTTGAAGTCTTTCGACCCTGCGCACTCCTGCAGCGACAGTCTTTCAGTAATTTGCTCAGAATCGCAACTCTGAGACTTCACTTGGCCTGGGCACTCCTTGCACAGCTCTGGTGCCAAATCTTCACTTCTAGGAACTTAGAACAAAAGTTATCTCTAATTGAACCCTTCAGTCAACGCACTCCTTGCGGACGATTCAACTGCACTCCTTACAGGAATTCTCTGGTTCAAGATAGAGAAACAATTGAAACTAATTCCTTGTCCCCTTTAGACTTCAATTCAACCATGAAATCACATACACAGCATATAAAAGAAAATGTATGATAGGAAGAAAACGTTCATGAGCATAATATCAACATACAGAGAATAGACACATAACCATGAAATTGAATCAAAGCTTTCTTCTATTAATTCAATATCTGTACATGGATGTTCTATACACAGCTCTTTGTTTTCTCTTCTCTTCTTTCTCCTGAATGCTTCAATAATGTTACAATGTACAAAGGAGGGTGTCTATATCCATTTTCCCTCTCGAACTCTAAACTATCAAATCTAGACTTAAATATTCTATCTACTTTACATTAAATCTATTAAATGCCTCATCTACCTAAGGACGAGAGCTTATCCGCTCAAGGTCCATTACAATACAAGTGCGTTGTCTCCTAAATGATTCATTTAAGATTACGCAACATTCCCAAAGTATTTCCAAAATGTGTGCTGGCTTATCCGGCTGCCTTCCGCTCGATGTGCTGGCTCATTTGATGTGTTGGTCGATGCTCCTGCATCATGGAGAAAGGGTTGATGAGCATGGAGCTCAACATAACTGCTGAGTAGAATCCCCTAGTGTTGGGAGGAAATGGAAAGACTGGGGAAAAGTTAAAAAGGTGATGGATCCGTTGAGAAGGATCCAAAAATATTTACGATAAGGTGAGGATTATAATTGTCCAAGAGGAGTAGAGGAGAGAGGGAGAGAGTCGAAAGATACGCAAGAAGAGTTGAGTTAAGAAGGAAAGCAAAGCAAAGAAACATAGGGAAGATAGTAAGGGGTGTGCAATGAGGGATCTAGCTCAATATGAAGAGGAAACAGACTGGATTAGGAGGAAGTGCGGGAGAGTATGTTGTGCCAGAGAGAAGCACAAATGAGGATAGGTCCACGAAGAGGCATTGCACTGAGAGTAGGGTACCCAGTGAAAATTCTGGTAGAGTATATACCAGTATATGTCGGTATATATACCAGTATATATTTTGATACATATATTGGTATATATACTACCAGTATATATACCAGTAGTATATATACCAGTAACATATATACTGGTATATATGTTGGTATATATACCAGTATATATGTCGATATATATACCCATATATATACTGGCGTATATATATGGGTATATATACCGACATATATATTGGTATATATACCAGCATATTTGTCTATATATATACTGGTATATACAACATATATATTGGTATATATACTGGTATATATACCAGTATATATGTTGGTATATATATCCATATATATACTAGTATATATTTCTGTATATATACCCATATATATACTGGTATATATACTGACATATATATTGGTATAGATACCAATATATATGTCGGTATATATACCGACATATATAGTGGTATATATATAAACATATACATTGGTATATATACCGACATATATAGAGGTATGTATATCAACATATACACTGGTATATATACCGACATATATATTGGTATATATATATATATATATATATATATATATATATATTGGTATATACCGGTATATATACCAACATATGTATGGGTATATATACTGGAAATGGAGCCTAATCATTTCATAGGATAAGTAACATCATCACCCAACTCCACACTCATTCCTTCCCATTGCTCGTGAGTCATGATGAAGAGTTTGTTATCATAATTCATAGGTCTTAATTTCCCTCTATCCATGTACCATCAAACACTTGACACAGTGTTGGAAGATAAACACGAGACCATGGAGAAGGTTGTCTCAAGTTGGGAAGCTAACTCATCCACTCTTGCTACAATCCCTACACTCTTTGCAACCTACCTCTATTGCTTGGCCTTCCCTCTGTTGTATGGGCCTTGACCCACTTCCAAATACAAACCATTTGAACATTTTTTTTGTACGAGTACCTTCAGGGCCAAGAGAATCAAGCCAAAATCCCATTTTTAAGCCTAGTCATTTGAGGATGTATGATGAGAATTTAGAGGATTCTTTCATATGATTATATTGTAAAGTCTATATTCAAGACTATAGTTATTAATTAGTATTTTTATTAGTTTTGGACTATATAGGACAATTAGAGCCTCTTTGATGATGCATTTTGGTTTAGATATGGATTGCAGTTGGTGTTATTTTTGTTATATTGACCCTTACTTGCTATATAGATGAGGAACTTTCAATATTTTTGTATAATTATTTCCATTCACATGGATGCACATGAATCTTTTGTGTATTTTTTGTCAACCAATTTTGTGGTCCAATTTTGTTTCCAGTTCTAATTTCTACAATTGACAAGTTCGATGACCAGTTTGGTTTTGATAACAATGAGTTAGAATGGTCCTACATTTGAATACAATGATCAATATGGATCTAGTTCATTGGTAGATTTAATTGTGAGACCAAACTAAGACTATCAATGTTCGACACTCCATTCCTACATTTGCTAGATTTGCAAGAGACTTAAATAATAAAATAGGAAACTCTTGTTAAAAATAATATAATATTGAAAATTTGTAATAATATATGATAAGAGTTATGTGTAAAAGAAAATATGTGATTTTTTTCTTCAAGAAAAAGTAATTGTGTAGCTACTTCCTGTAGAAAATCAATCATAATGAAATAAAATAAAAACAAATTGAAATAGAAATTATTTTAATTTAAAATAGTTATATTTTAATTTTAGATTTATGATAAATATTTGTGAAATGATTTGTGTTTATTAAATTAAAATAATATCTCTAGAATAATTTAGAAATATAAACTTTTATTTTCATATATATATATATATATATATATATATAAGTAAGTCTAATGGTTAAGAACATGTGTTTCTTCTTAAGAGGTTACAAGTTCAAATCCAAAGGGGGGGACATGTGCATTTTTTTCTCAAATCGAGTTCATCAATTTAAGTATCATTGAATTTCTCCAAATAATAATTATAAAACACGGTCTTCACCAATATTACAATTGTTTCTCCTTTTTTATTCTAAGTTTCATTTTCACAACTTCTAAAATTAAGATCTCAATGTCTTTAATATGCTTGATCCCTCTAATTTTTTAAATTAAAAATAACAAACATGTTTTAGTTATGATATTAATAATTAAGGATAATTTTTTCTTTTAATAATATATATATCTTCTCTTTTATGTTCAAGGAATTTTGAAATTTTTATTAATTCATTTTTTTATTATGAAGATGATATTCATCTATTAAAACAAATAAAATGATGAAAATAAGATCAAATAATTTTTAAAATATCAATTTTATATTTAATATAATGAAAATAAAAATATTAAATTTGTTATAATTGTTTTTTAAAAACTTAAAAAAACTCAAAATAGTTTTGTGCTTTGTAAAATAACTAAACTATATAAAATTGAGTAACTAAAATAAAATTATGTTTATCCTTCATCTTTTATATCATTAATTTTATAAATTTAATTCAAAATTTTTACAAATTTGTAATAAACTCAATCTCAAATTTCATTAAATAATTTAAAATTATTACATAATAAATTTCAACAAAATAAAACAAACATAATAAACATTTTTTTATTTAAAAAAATTATTTCTCTTAATCATAATAATTATCAATATAATATTTATAAATTTATAATTATTAAATTAAAATATCATATATATTTATAAATATTAAAAATAAATATCATAATTTTTTAAAAATTTATAATTATTAAAAATAAAATATCATATATTTTAATTTTTTAATATAATATATACATTAATTTATAAAGGAGATAGAAACAATTACTTTCTTACGTTTTATTCTTATATTATATATATATATATATATATATATATATATATATATATATATAATATGTTTTGTTATATATTTTATATATGGAAATAAAAATGATTAGCAATTACATACTTCATACTCTATATATATTTTATATATAAAATAAAAAATAATTAGCAATTACATACTTCATACTCTATATATAATATAAAAAATAAGTTTTCAAACCATATAAATTAATGAGAATTTATTCATTTTCAATTTCCAATATTTCATTTTCTTGAAAAAGTATTCGAAAAACATTAAACCATGTACTCAAAGCTATGCATATATGTTTTACTCTTATATTTCATATAAGAACCGAGTTCCAAAACCCTAATGGGTGGAGCATACGCTTGAAAGTAAACCTCTCTCTCATGGAGCCATCCTATATTTCTTGTGATTTCTATACATTTACATTTCAAATGAAATCCGGCCTAGAGGGAGGCATTTGGTGCATTATGTCGGCTCTATGTATCATGGGATTCTTGGAGCGATAAAACTTGCACATTGACCATGAAATTCACATGCATAAAAGTAAGGTAGTTAATATAAATGTCAATGATGGATCATAATACTTGTTGTTAAACCTAGCAATGACATGAGAGAGATTAAGTGTAACTTTGTTGAAGGCAGGATGGGAAAAACTCAGTCTCGAGATCCCCAAGAATAGTTCAAGTGATCCTAACAAAAACGGGCACATAGTTAGATTGCCTCTGCTGCACAAATGTGGGGTCACTAGACCCTGAATAAATTCTTTGAAACATCCATCCATTCCAGAGGTGAGTTCTGTCCAAGTGGTTGTGGCAAATGACTGCTCAAGGAATTGTTCCTCTCACATTCTATTTCATTTGAAAAAAACAAATTGCAGGAAGGTCGATCTCCGGGATATTCAAAGAGCATTCTGCGTAGGGTTTTCAAAAATCAAAATTGTAGAAGACCGGTCTTTCGGAGGAGGGAAACCGGTTCAAATTTCAAATTTAAAGTTCAATGGGATGAGTCTCTTATGAAACTAACAGTGTGTTTAATGTTATGCAGGAACGGTCGGATGCTATGCAGGAACGGTCGAATGCTATGCAAGAACAATCAGAAGCTATGATATCATGGCATGCATGTGACATAGACCAAGTAGTTTGGGTATAGATCCACCGAGGCTGAAATACATGCCGGAGTTAGGACACTCAAGATGGAAGATTGCTTCCGAGTTACCCTACTCCAATCTCATATATCGTTGAAAATTTCTCTGAATAATATTTCCAACAATATAATGTTTTGTCCCATTTGAGCTAGGTATGTAGGGTAAAAATTCCTTCAAAGATAGGGTATCCATACTTGCCATCAAAATCCAAAAGGAATACTTTCAACAATCTCCACCTTGCAATATTTTTCTTAGGCATATGTAGGCTTGTAATATTTATCTTGGACATCTATAGTCTCCCATTGTCTTTGACATCAATGACAACAATATTTCCAATAATTTCTCACATTGTCATTGATGGAAACCCTTAGTCAATTCCGATACTCTCCCTATCTGCAATTTTCCTTGTGTCTCCAATTCTTGTTATCTCTAGAACTTCTCCCCCTTTGACATCGATGGAAAAGGGCTTCTCCCCCCAAGATTGTGCTTCCGTTTAATGGCAATATGAGAGATATATCACTCCTATACAACATTTTTCTCCTTTTTCTTTATCGATTATGTATAAATCTCTTGAGGTTTTGTTTGCATTTGCCACTAATTTTCCTAAAGATGTTTTCCTTATCTCACACCCTTCACAATGAAATGTGATATTGTAACCTTAATCACATATTTGGCCGAAACCTAGAAGGTTATGATTTAACCCTTCAACATACAAGACATTTCACGTCTTAGACTTTTCATTATCAAGACTAACAATACATTTTCCAACTATCCTTGTAGAGGCCTTATCTACAAAAGTGACATTTCCTCCTTTTTCTTCCTTCAAGGTGAGAAACTTAGTCTAGTCCCCTGTCACGTGGTTTGAACATCCATTGTTAATGTATGATTTGTTCCCTTCATTTTGAGGATAAAGTGAAAGTTCACATTCTTCCTTCTTTGGTTCTTCTAGATTCCTTTTCCACACCCTGGTGTATTCTTCTCTATACTAGTTATGAGCATGTTCTTCCTTGTTTTGTTTAGGATACTTTAATATGTTTTTTTTACACTCATGTTATGTGGGTGTAGTTATTTCAC
This sequence comes from Picea sitchensis, assembly GCA_010110895.2. Taxonomy (NCBI): domain Eukaryota; kingdom Viridiplantae; phylum Streptophyta; class Pinopsida; order Pinales; family Pinaceae; genus Picea; species Picea sitchensis. The sequence goes on along the minus strand of SNQJ01S0020710.1, from coordinate 76,589 downwards.
TTATATCATTCAATATCAAGTAGAGAAGAAAATGAATTGTAGTTTATGTTAGAAAATCCATGAAAACTTTTGGTTTTGTTGCGCACATAATCATCCTTTGAGGTTTTATAAGAACCTCTATTTCTATGTATCACATGATCACTTATTGCAGAAGCTCTACAATATGTTGTTTTATGATTAAAATTATTGCAAGAAAAACAACCAATAAAGATATTTTGGTGTCAATTTGTGAAAGGTCTTCCTAGTGGAACAACTCTTATGAACTTAATTTTGTTGTTCTCGTGAGAAGAATTGGTTTTCTGTTGGTCCTGGCTTCCTTTCCTACCACTACTTTCACTATTTGTGGAGTCTTTGAGAATATTATCATATCTTTTAGGCTTTTACTCATTTTTTTTTTCTGATTGCTTTGGGACTTTGATCCTTGCATCTCCCTCAGTGGCCTTTTATTTATCATCGTATCAGAGACCTATTTTGATGAATGGTAACCTTTGGAAATCGAGAATATTATCTAATATTTCAGTACTCTTTCCAAATTTCAAGCTTCTATTGAACTGATCAATTGTTTTTGTCTAGTTCATTTCTTAAGGAAATTATTTCAGCTTCTAGGTTCTCACTATTTTCTTCTTTTTATTTTAGATGGATTCTCATCACTTCTTCTATCATCTTTGTCTCTTCTAGTTGAGCCTTTAGGATAATAAATGTCTTGTTTGTTTCTTCAATATCATGAACCTTTTGTTCAAGTTTCTGCAATTGATTCTTATGCTTTATATTCTCTTCCCCGAGTTTGTCTATTTCTTTTAAGGCACTAATGAGTATTGCCTCAACATTCACTTCCCCATCAATATCTTTTTCTTCTTAATTTCATTTTTCTTTCTGATTATCTTCATTTTCTTCATCGACAAGTTTTGTTTCCATGGTTATGGACAAAGATTCTTCTTTGCCATTATTATCTTCCCTTTATTTGAATTGTCTCGGTCCTCCTTTTAGCTTTCTCAAAACATGTGTTCATTTTATCTCTGACTCACAATAGAAAAAATCACCAAATCTGTCTTCATTAGATCTCTCTTCGTAAAACTTTTGTAGCATGTACCAAATTTGTTTAGATTTTGTACACTTCATTGCCTTGACAATCTCATAATCTAATAGGCCACTCAAGAAGACCTTTATTTATTTTTCATTGTTATCAATTGAATCATTCCCAACTTCATTTATATAACCTATTGTGAACGATTCCCAAATACCAAATCCAATGGTCTGAAAACATACCTTCAATATTATACTCCATGTTGAATAGTTATTTCAATTGAATAAAGAAGATTTGTTTGTAGGGAGACATTCCTTACAATCCATATGTGCTCGAGATCTGCCTTCCAATGGTTAAATTATTTCTAAAGAAACCTTTTTTGATACCAATTGTTGAACTTATGATTATATTGAGGGGGGGTAAATTAATATATGATACTTTTACTTTATTCTACCATTCATCAATCATTCATTACCTAAGAAAGAATAATCATATATAAATTGAAATCTCAATGCATACAGTTTAACATGGAAAATTAATCAAAGGAAAACCATAAAACTTGTCTTTAGAAATTCATATAGGAACCAAGATACTGTAAAAAATATTGTATGCACCAACCTAATAGAGACACCAATATCTTCAATTGAGCACCAACCCAGGGAGATGTAAGCAAAGTCTATTGAAGACACAAATCTTGTCATCTGAGAACCAACCTAGTTGTATTTGCAGGAACAAACCTAATGTTACAATATTTTCGAGCACCAACCTACTGGAGACATCAGTCCCTTCACATGAGCGCCAACTCAACAAGATATATGTAGACACCAATACAAGAACTTCATACATAGAGTAATTTTGACTTCACCTACATGATTCATTCCACAAACAATCATTCAAATACTAGTCACATGTATCCTTCATGCCCTATCCAACCTCATAACATCATTCCATAATATAATCCCTGGTGAAAAAACCAAAGCGTCATAATAGCACACACAACAACATACTAGTGAAGACAATATTACAACATCAGAATAACGCATACAAAAACATCATAGCGGTGACAGCATCACAATATTATAATAGCACACACAACAATGTCACAATGATGACAACATCACAACATCAAAATAACACATTCAATATCATCACAGTGCACCTTGAGAATAAGAGAGATCCCAAGAAAATACATTAGACTTCACTTGCACACATTTAGATCCCAAGAAGACACTCAAGTACCTTTAGTGCACCTCAGATCACTTCTACACACATTAGACTTGATCTCTTGCTTGTTTACACTACAAATGTACACATCTATCATGTATTTATAGTGACTCTTTCCCCCCTTTTAAGGCCAACTTGTAAATGTTGGTTGAGTTGACCTTAGTTTTATGGTTGGGTTGTCAAACGAAAAAAATCATATCTTATCATTCCCATGGATCTAGAGGGAATGACATATACCATTGGAAAGGTCTTAAGATAATATTTCCAACCATATAACTTTTTCTCCCATTTGAGTTGGGTATGAAGGGAAAAATGCCTTCAAATATAGGGTATCTAAAGTGACCATCAAAAATCTAAATGTAATACATTCAAAAATCTCCACCTTGCAATATTTTTCTTAGACATTTGTAGGCTTGGAAGATCTATCTTTTACATCTCTAGTCTCCCACTATCTTTGAAATTAATGAAAAGGGGTTGTTGAGCAGATCAAGAAACATTTTCACTCCAGAACCCCATTGGAAATTTTATAGAAATTGAACATATGTGTGAGTGAGACTAGGTAAAGGAGCCTAAGCCTCAAAACAATAGGTTAAACAAAAATTCCATGAATGGGTAACAAACATACGGTTTTCCACATCTAGAGATACAAATGTATTCAAATCCACAAAGTTATATTGGATGTCTAAGACCATCATGGATTTGTCCCTAAAATATTATGAGGCTAATCAAGACAAATAGGAGGAGACTCTGGAGTGGCTTTGAAGATTAGAAGAAAAAAAATACTATGTTATACAGAGCTTCCTTGAACATCAATTTTAAGGTCACCAACTAGTGCTCAGATGATGAAAAAGAATAATTCAGGCATGCTAAACCATTCTTTCATTGCGTAGTTCATATACAACTTGATGGAAAATTAAATGTCCCTAAATCCCTTCTCATTTTCAAGATCCCAACACACCTCTCTTCTCTATTTCTTGTTGCTTATAGGAACCTTGAATTCCTATAACTATCACCATAAATCTTACAAGTGGACTTAAGAAACCTCCTATCCGTCTCTATTGTCATGATCATAATCCTTGATTTAAGGTTATAGGTCCATAACCTTTGACACTACAAGACCACCATCAAATACAATGCATCCCCTGCATTTCTATGACCATATTTCCCTTTGTCTTCAATTCAATTCAAGAAGAAACACATACTAGAAAATCATTACTTATAGGTCCTAGGCATCAATATCATGGCTCTATTACACTTAGCTCTTTCAATTAACATAAATGGTCCCTTCTATCAATATAGGTGACCTTCTCTTATTTTCTAATCCAACAAGAGGACTCATTTCTCCATTCAAGTTCCACTGTCTTTAGCATCTAATACCACTTCCAACTAACTTTCCTAGATGAGATATCATAGGTTACAAAACCGAACTGATTCAAACCGATACTCTACCCAAGGCACATAAAGGAATCAATTATTCCTGTAGTGAATCCCAATCTTCAATTCCTCGAACCAATGGACTCTAGAGGGTTACCTAGACTTAATATACCAAACTAACTTCATTCATAATGGACCAATCTCTATCTACGAATTAACCCTACCTTATTCATCAAAATTAGAAGACGACTGAACCCTCTGGTAATTGAAATGTTTAGCTAGCTCAACAAGCAACAATCTAATATTATTGAAAAATGGGTTTTCTGCTTGCAATCATATAATCTAAATCCAATATGCACAAAACATGAAACATAGCATCTAGAACATAGGAAAGATATTTGAATTGAAGCCATGATTTCCTCATTCATTTAATGGAAATTCGCTTCCATAATCTTGGCATCCTTCTACGCCCGATTTGACATTCAAAGGAATTTAAATATTTTAATCTGGCCTCCCTTAGTTGGTTCGTTGCCTCAATTCCAATCACACAACCATTTCTTTGCATTCGCCATATTCCCACAACCACCCACGCCAATCTAGGCATATTAATACATTGACCCATACATATAGAGAAAGGGACAAATACTCAAAATTATTCAAGAATCGTTTTCCAGATCATTGACGAGAGATTCATACATGCACAAAAGCATATAGACAAATAGATTCGAGCCAGGAAAAGAAACACATGGTGAATGGAGGCTCGAAACTATAATTTTGTCAACCGACAATAATCCTAAAATCATTCACCAATCTCAAGGACTCATTCGAACCACGTTCAATCTTATGGAAGAAGTAAATCACTCAAAATATAGAGAGGCATTCACCAAATAGTGTAAACATAAAACACTTTCATTATATTAACGTAAACAGTGTACACAAATCCTACAACTTCAAACTACCTCTTGGCTTAATTTACATTTTCTTGGCCACCTCATTTTTCATGCTCACGTGATTACAATATAAACAAGAAATACAACCACCATATTATATTATATCTTGATTATTATCAACCTATCCCTAATATCTCTCTAAATCTCGATCTCTGCTAACTAAGTAGATACATTCACATTACATGACACTTTTAGTAATTTCTACAATCTTAGGAATGATCTAGAACTTTCTACAAACTTACGAAGATTTAATCAACGGAAATTCAAAATTGTTTGACTAGGGAGAGATACTTGTGCATCACGGATAAAGAGAGGTGGTAGGATCTTCAGGCTTACCGGGAACCAGTTCCAAGCGGATCATGCTCGAGAAAGAAATGGAGATGGAAATCAAAGGTAAGGCCATGTTGCATGAGACTTCTAGTGATGCAAGAACAACCAATCCACCTCTCATTTTAGCTAATTATTTAAAATTTCAGTACATCTTTTATTTATATGCCCTATAGACATACTAGTGAGATATATATATATATATATATATATATTAGTGATATTATAAACTCTTATAGACATTCTAAAGACACATGATAGATTTTCATTTTGACAAATATTAGATATTTTTAGACAACTTGAGTGAACCTAATGGTTAAGAAGATGTGTTTCTTGCTAAAAGGTCACAATTTCAAATCCAAAGGAAATAAAATATGTATACCTACTTTGTCTTCGTTGTTATTATTATTATATATATTATTAATATAAAAGTAATTTTACTTAAAATATACATAATTTTTTTTAAATAAACAATATATATATATATATATATATATATATATATATATATAGATATAGATATAATTTGATTTTGTACAATTTTCTTAAGTTTTTTCAATTATATTATATAAGAAACATATACAAGAAATCAATGACCTGAAGAAGACCAAAAGTGTTCATAGTAGAGACCTCTAGTTAGAAGACATTTCAATCTATTTTAAGGGAAACTAGGCTAGCCTAATATAGTGAGAGCTTGTAATATTCATAATGTCCAAAAAATTGTTTGAGCTCTAAATATTTATCAAAGCGCTAGTTGAATGCATGAAAAAACAAAATATGGAAAAGACAAAAGGAAGAGTAGGCATGAAGGTCACATAGGAGGAGCTTGATCTTTGGTCTTCAGAGCTCCCTCAACATACATTCTTGCATCATCAATTATTCCTTGGAGATGAGCTTGATAGGAAGAGGCCTTGTTGTCCCAAGGGAGCATGGTTTTCCCACCTTGATTTTTCACAAGCTAGGAAAGCATAGTGAGAAAAACTTGGATCTGTTCCTTCAACACATCCATCCTCAATCAAAGCCTCTGAATTCAGGTTCCTTGGCCAACATCTCTTGGGCTAGGAATTCCTTCGTATCTAATACAAATTCACCATGTGAAATTTTTTTTATCCCTGGTGTTAGCACCGAAAGTCACCTCCTGGTTATAGGGGAGGTAAGCCCAATACCCATCAGTGTTTGGGGTGGATGTTGGTTTAAATGTGGATAGTCGGTGGCCAAAACTCAACAACGTGAAATATGTTCAACACAGAACTGGATAGGAAATGCACAAGGAAGTGAGGGCCACATTAAATTCAGTCAGTAAATTGAGTTAAAGCGAGAGCAGAGGGAAGAATTATGAGAAAGGGTTAAGGATACTGCTCTGGGCATCAGGCCCTCCAACAGCTCAAAGAAGAAAAACCATGCTCAAGAGCATTCTAGAGCTCAAATTCAGACAATGAAATATGCCTACAAGGGACATAGTTACAGTTGCAATATGATCAAACCTCCATCATCCTACAACTACAACAACTCGATTGGATCCTCCATGCTCGATCCATTCAATCTGAGAAGGAAACAAATACATAAGGAAATGAATAAAACTAACCACGATACTTCTATAATCAAACCTCCATTACAACAGTATAACGATCGTCATCTGGTTCATCCATGCCCGAGTGTTTTAAACAACTTTACAGACAAAATGAAAGATAAAGGAAGATGACTTCTATTAACATGAAAGTCTCAAATCAATTACATAACTAGAGAACAACTCTAGCGGAACAAAGTTACAGATTGGGATCTCTACTCAACCAAATATCTTTATAAAATCTTTGAACTCCATATATATACTCAAAATAATTCGCCATCCTCGACAGAGGCATGCTCGAACCACTGCATTCTAGGCTTGGCATTTGCATCTTCTTCTGTCATTCTACACCTACAATATCCTATCAGACATGAGCTCAAGTCAGTATGGGCTCTGCACAAAAACCGGTTCACACGGGTACCACGGGCTGAAGGTCCGTCTCCACTACCATCTCTTCCATGATTTTCATTTATGGGGTGAGGTGAGGCTTCAAACAACCCCCCTCTTTAATTTACTTCTTCATTGGGATCAGAATAAGGCCGAGTCGATTTGGCACCTGGAGAATGTGGTGACCCCTTCTGCGGCAACATCGGGGTTTTGGCCCTTGGCATAGCTCACGTTAACTATGCAACTTTACCTACATATGACCTCGGGCCATGACCCAACTCTTATCCCCTATGAAATTTTAGGATTTCGTGCTTCATAAGTCTTCACTCCACTTGATTCCAATATTTCGATGCTCAAACTCGGGAAATAGCTCTCTCGGATTGACGACCAGATCTGCTATGCATCCAACACCCACGATTGCATCCCAGAAACCCCAGTTACCAACCGATAAACAGGCGCTTACTCTTCTTTGTGGCCCCTCTTTTCTATATGACCTTGGGGCATGACCTAGGTGTGATGTCCCAAAAAATAAAATATTTAGAAATTTAAGTTTGTTGGAAATTCATTTCCATTCTTAGTAAATTCGAATTTGGAAATTTTTTGCTATTTATGGAAATTTCAAATTTCGAATTTGATATTGTAATTAATTATTATGACTGTTGGGCAAAGATCTGATTTGACTCAACTAACTATTTGACTATGACACTTGTATAAAAACAAAATATTTTATATTGATTGCACGAGGACAAATGGAACAACCATGTTGAAAATTAGTTGATAATGACTCCATGAGTGGGCAACATGTTGGAACTACCTCTAGGATGGTTGTTACAAGTGGAAAATCAGTGATTTGGCCATTGACAGCCCTTGAAAATTAGGGGTTTAGAAAGCTGTGAAAAATCCCAAGGGAGGGAAAAGACCTAGGAAAATTGATAAATAGCATATGTGAGGAGGCAAGACGCTACCAAGTATGCTGGGAAGTAGAGACTAAGGGTGTTCTTGTTGTTATGAACACTACTGCTTGAATGTAAGGCAAGGGAAACCTGGTAGAACTGAAAGACATTACTGATGAGGAGTTGGTTTCAAGTTTTCCCTCATGGACTCATGGTCAGGCTAGGGGGTGAACCGTGCAAGTGATTTTGGCTACTCGGTTCTACGGTTGGGAGGAGCGTGGTTGTTCCCTTTGTCTTTCCGCACACTGGTTCAGATATGTAGCGTCTCCTTGCATGAATGAATAATAGTATGTTTGTTGTAATGTATTTGCTGTGTCAAATTCGAATTATTTCATATCTGTTGAACAAATTTAGTTACAGAAGTAGCGAAATCATTAACACCTATATAAATGGTTGTATATTTGTTGTAATGTATTTTGATTCAAATTATTTACATATCTGTAGAAAGGATTCGTTACAGAAGTAGTGAATTCATTGATGCCTGTATGAATAAATTGTATATTGGTTGAATGTATTTTTGCTATATCAAATTTGAATTATCTAAATATCTGAAGAATGAATTAGCTACAGAAGTAGTGAAAACATTAACACCTGTAGGTATGTCCCATGAACTAGGTGGGAATAAAACTTTTTGATCATGTGAATGGGTGGAGTCAAACTTATAGCAAAACAATTATAATAGATCCCTGAATAAAGTCTTTCCAATAAAATCTGTACGGGAGTTAGGAATAACGTGATTATCCTACTAAATCAGTTTGAATGGATTTTGTGACTAAATTCTGGAGTAATTTCTTCTAAGATTGGATTGTTTTTCTTTCTTTCAGTTATAACAGAGGCATCTCCATACATCAAAAGTTTTGGTGCATGTCGTCTAAGTATGGACAGTTTTGAAAACTAGATTATATATGTATACATAATAGATAATTTCTACTTTTTACAAGTTCAGATTTATAACGGAAATCGGGACACCATCTTCCCTTAGTGAAGATAAGTTACTACAATTTAGGACTCACCCATGATAGACCTAAAATCAATATGTATCATGTATATATATATATATATATATATATATATATATATATATATATATA
>SNQJ01S0020710.1:42591-53401 GCA_010110895.2 Picea sitchensis | reverse complement strand
AACTGATATGTGCACACCCTTTTCAATTGACAAAGTAAGATAACAAATATGGAATCTAGTACCTACAGAAGCTAATACACACAAGTGATCGTATGCACATAAGTAATCTCTACATTCTGAATATGATAAAGGAACTCAGACAGGTGAACAACCACCGTTATAAAATAAGTATGGAGCTCGAGTGATTCAGTCCAAACAAATAAACGATGCACTATTGCATTATGGACCGAATGTAATAAATCAGATAGTATTAATGACCACATCATTTAATCCTAGAAGGGTTTCTTCCTTTCGGTAGAATTTTTTTAGATAATTGGTACAGGACAGAGTCAAAATTATATAGATAGACTTAGATTTTTCCAAGGAACAAGTATAGAGATTGAAATCAAACATTCGGGTCACTGTATTGAAAATCGACACTTCAAATAACAACATCCAGGTATGTCTTTTAACAAATAAACAAGGACACAAACTACACAGTGGACCAGTTTAAATATCAAATTAACTTTTTACAAAGACGAGCGAATGACCCCCTAAAATTCCTGTGAAAACCTCTTTTCCTTTTCACAAGTTAAATAAACTATTCTATACAGAACCAAAAGAAGGGCATGAATTCCCTTAATCATTCCTAGAACCCATGGAATTAGCCGAAGTAAGAAAAATGTTTCGGATCCCAAATACCTTTCGTCATAATACTTGGGCAGAATCTAAGACTGATACAGAATGAGAGATACCTGCCAGGAAACAAAACCTGAAAGTTAGTCCTCATTCGAGTAACAGGAAATAAAAAGAAAAGTTTACAAAAGAGATAGGGTAAACAATAAACAGTAAATACTCATTTTGGTACATGAACCCGAAACCATGTCTACTGCTTATATTCTGGATGACGGTCCGAGTGAACGGAAAAAGGCATGGTAAGCCTCTGATGGGTCATCGCATAAACAAGTCCCATCATTAGTGCCAATAACAACCCCTTAAATCTTTTCTCTTTCAGTAAAACATATCAAGAATAAAAACCTTAATCTATATAAACATATTGTAAGCAGAAACAAAACAAGAAGATAGTCCTCTCCCAAATATTTTATTAAAGAGAGGAACTGCAACTTCTTTCAAAACAAAATGTTGTAGCGAATCTCGAAAATCAAATAGAGTCGTCATGCCTCGATAAGGAGAACTATTGACTTACAGGAACTTCGGTAAATCTCCTAAGATCTTCCAGTAAAACGACAGTAGAAAAATAGAGAAGAAAATCAAATGCTAGACGTAGGAACGAGTATGGGAAAGAATGACTCCAACTAGTTCAAGACTCTTAACATTTTCATCAATCAAATCGAGGGATCACGGGGCTGACTTACTTCATCGAAAAACGACTATAGGAAGACAAGGAAAGACCTAAGAATTAAATAGTTTGTCCTCAACAAAAATGTTATCACAGAGAAGGATATAACCAGACTAAAGGTAGTCAATGATGCTTATTAGAAGACAACCCTGTTAACGTTGCCAAAATATATCAACCTACTTAACCTATCAGGGTTGGGTTTAAGGAAGCACTTACCATCGTTTCCCAGATATGTCGTTGGCTATAACCATGGTGCGTTTTCCCTTACCACTAGGAGTTCGCCCCTGATAAGACAGTTTGATATACAGAACCCCAGGGGCATTATTTCTACCATGTTTTACAGTCTCAGCCTCAAGGAGAACATAGCAACACCCGAAACCCTTTGTAAGAGGAAAATATTCGAAAATGACAAAACCTTGAGCCTCCCTAAACCCTAGGCGATGCCCTTCCATCTTGGAAATAAATGTGGGAAGTACATAGGACAGGTAGCCATGTGACGAGGACATGGTTGGTATGGTATCTCGATTATAAAATCAAACGAGTTCAATAAAGATCATAGGACGACCATTAATGAATATGCAGAGATTTGACTATGGTGACAGAGAACCATCTCTTCCGCTTTAAGAGGGTGATGTGATTTCACACTATGTCTTAATTTGAGGGAAGTTTTCATACCCTTTCATTGATTGAATCGGAAGTGTTACCCGAGTTGGCATTCTCTCACTGTTTTCATGGACTAAATAACTCGCCATGAGTAACCACAAATTCAAGGACCACAAGTTGATTGTGACTTGGCAGTCATGATAACTATCTAATGTGAAATTTTACCCATAACCTTATCAACAGAAAGGAGTTAAGAATTCCTTGGGGTTAAACCGACCCTTAGATTCAGTGCATAGACAAACTTTTTGATAGAAACGAACTCTAATATAATTTATACCTCGATCTTTTACAAGTCCTATGTACATAGGATAAAGAATAGGAATGAAGGGGATTTGTATTGTGTTGATACAATCTCTTACTCATGGTTTAAGTGAGATATGATGTCGAGACCTCTTATGGTATGTTTAGGACCTGAAATGTTAATGAAATTCTTATAATAAAGTCTTACAACAAGTTCCTTTTCTTATAGTGTATTTATGTGGGACCAAATTGACATCAGTGTTGTACGACTAGTATCTTACCTTCCACCAGGAAACTTAGGTAGCAACAGATAACAATTCTTTTTTTATTGTGTAAATTTGAGTTTTGTTACATTAGGGCTCTGTCCTCGAATTTTTTCGAGACTTCTCTTTTGAGGTTATCGAGGCGCTACTTCCTGTCAAACCTCCAATTTGCGAAATCATGATTTCAAGATTTCGCATTTTGCGAACTTGCATCGTGCTCCATGCTAAAACCCTGACTCGCGAATTTGCTAATCTACTGTAATATGCCCCTCGATTTGGTTGGCCCAAATCTTCTTCGTATTTCAGGAATCGGGGGTTTCATGCCTTCCTCACTTCAAAATTCCCGAAGTGGCATTCTTCGTTGTCCCGATATGATCACACCTTAGCACAACACGCCCTGATTTTGGATGAAACACAGTTTTGGGTTTTTTAAGCCCCCTTATTTTTCATTTGGTCATCCAATGGCCAACTCCGAAGGGAAAAACCCCCCTTGCAAGAATATGCAATAACATTAGGCTCCATGGGGGATAGAGTCGTCCCTGCGAGGCTCTAAGATCTCGTTTGTAGTTCCATTCGCCTTATGTTGGGCTATGGAGACAAGCTCAAAACACCCTGCTGAGGAATACAAGCCGATAAGTAAAAACCGAAAATAAGCACACATGCTCCAGGGAGCTTATTTATGTATAGTCCTAAACTAATTATTTTTACACAATGCCAGGGGAAAACAAATTTCCACCATATCCATTCAAGTAACTTCCTCACGAGAAGTTCCTTTACTTTGTCAATGATTGATAGAAGACGATGTAACCGTGACAACAGAACGGTTACATCCTTCATCTTTCCTCCAAAGGCTAAAGTTGAGAAAAAGTTATGCGACTCCAAAGCATGAAGGAAATGGAGCTCCATGTACTTGTTGACAGGCTCATAGAATGAGTGGCAAACTCTGGAAAATTTGTAACAGACAGCCCGATCTGTTCCACAGCTGATCACACATGGCTAAATATCTTTGATAAGCATAGGTGGATGAGAAGTTGATGCAGGCTGACGGGTCTTAGGTGGTGACTTCTTAGCTACAGTCTATGGGCAGGCTATGAATTTCCCCTTCTGCTGCTCCTTTTCTTCTTTATGGATTTCCCAATGGTCAGAGTCATAATCATCATAAACATGACCCATGGGAAAGCTCTGCTCTTCAATATGTTGTTCAGGATGGATGATTTTCTCATGATGATTTTCATTAATGAATAGAGGATAGGGCTCTGTTGTATGCTCTTGGAAATCCGACATATCTAACTCAGAATCTGATTTGTAGCTATCATATACAGGTTGGCTGCTCTCCAGGTCAACAAATTGTGATGTGGGGCCCTGTTGCTCTTCATCCGAATAATAATCTAAGCTAGGGACAATAGGCACCTAGGGAGAGGAATGCAAGGGCTCTACAACCGTGATATCTTCATTATCATCCTCAATAGAGCTGCCAAGAACATGTGTCTCAAGGACTGGAAAATCCTTTGTGCTTTCTTCAAATTCCAACCTTTCTAGTTTGGCAGAGAAAAATTTCATCAGTTTCATTACTTTGTCCAAAGAATCTTCATATTCCTCATGGCCTTCATCCTCACAACCTTCACTAGTCACAGCCATATCTTGATCAAGGCCTTCACATTCCTCACAACAATTATGGCAGATTAACTCAGAGGAATAATACCTTTGATAATGCTTATTAAAGGTTGCATGAAACTGTTCCAGGGATGAGATGCTAGTAGGGGGCAAGGATTGATACCACTCATGGGAATCCCCGTCCGATAAGAACATGAACATATTCATTAAAAAATCCTCATGATCTATCTCCCACTGATTCATGAGTTCATGAAACTCATGGAGATGCCAAGCAAGGTTGTCCTCTTTACATTCTCTAAATATGGGAAAATAATTACCCCATTCATCCATAGTAGGGACAACATTAGGAAAACCAGGAACATCAAAACAATTTAAAGGAGAAAACCTCTAAACCGATATTTTGTTCATTTCGAACCAGTGGAGTCGTCAATCGATCTTTCAACCATGGAGTCGCCAGGTGAATGATGTGCAGAATGTGTGTGTCTGGTCTTTGTTCACCATCAAAGACCAGACCTAATCATTGTGTTCTCCCAAGGGGATACTAGGTGTAGCCAGAAGTAGTCATACTAAAACAACGGAGTCGAGACAATGGAGTCGCCTCAGTGGAGTCACCAAGTGCAAGCACAATCTTCAATGGTTCTGATACCTGATGCACCTTCAAAATCAGAAGATCGTTTTCGTTCTCCTAGGGAAGATATCTTCACTTTCATCCCCTACAATGGTGCCAGAAATGTTAGCACTGAATGTCACCTCCTAAAACCAAACAAATCGAACATGGGAAAGGAAATAAGTAAAGTGGCCGCTGATTCCATTGAAACCGACGTTCACTTGCTCCCGGCTTCATCACCCGTCACGTTATGCGAACGGCAAAAGGCGTCCGGACGTTGTGGGTTCCATCCGTCCAGGTAATCGAGCCAAACACATACCCCGCGCTGGCCGTTTCTCTGGCCGTAAATGTCACGTTGAATGTTATCTTATCAGAAGTCCCCGAGAAAGCAAGCTCGCTCGGCGACACTTCAACATCTAATCCCCGCGGAGAATCTATTTTTAGTTTGTAAACGGAATCAGAAGCGGATCCGATGTTTGTCAGCGTCCTTTTGATCGATCTGGTGGAACTCAGCCCCGAGATGGCAATTGTCGGATAGTTCATGTCGCTGATGAGCTCGTTCCTGGCATCCGAGGAGCAGTTGAAGCCCTGTTTGCTCGACACGGAAGCGATCTGTGATGCAGTGAATCCCAAGTTGCAGAGGAACAGCAGGTAGTCGTCCACGGTTGTGTTGTAAACGAGACCCGGATTTAGTGCTCTCGCAGGGTTCACTTCGCCCGCTCCCGTGTCGAAAGCGGAAACACTTACGTTGGTGCCGACGTTGTTCGTGGAAATGGCTGTCAAGATAGAATATCATTGCAATTACAGTGCTTGTCAGTATTCCTAGCGTTATGATCTCATTGTTATCATAAGCTACTTTATGTTATCCAAATTTGAGAGTTGTGATCTCACTGGTTTCACCGGATAAACGAATAGGAAAAAGGACTTTTGCGAGAGTCTTACTACTGGTGATGGAGGGCCGACCTGATGACAGCCGCTTTCCAAGTGGGATGGACAGATTTCAATAGTGCGGCTGTCCCGCTCACGTGAGGAGCAGCCATGGATGTTCCAGAAACCAATGAGTAGTACGAAAGCTTTTCTCCAACCTGTTTAGCAGGTATCCAAGCCGCGAGTATATTCACGCCCGGTGCGCTTATGTCCGGCTGCAGCGAACCACAATTATCATATAAACAGACAATGCTCACGTTCAAGGAGGGACTAAATTGGCAGATTATTTTATTAGAAGTCCAACCTTGAGGATGTTTTCCGTGAATGTGCCGGGACCCCTCGACGAGAAATAGGCAACGACTGGGGCGGGCTTGTAATTCGAGACTGTCGCAGTTTTGAGAATTGTTGCTACAGGCGCTCTGATACATCTAGACAGAAGTTAGGAGCTAAATATGACGAAGAACCATTAAAAAACCGAAAAGGAGGAATATGGATTGCAAAGGATCCAGAGGGTACAGTACCGTTGAGACTTTATATAAGACAAAATTTCCGATCCATCTTCATTGCTAACTGCACTTGAGGGAAATGAGCCATAGTTGTATGCTACAGTTTTTTCCAAATCGTCGACAATAACTATCCCTCTGCCTTCTGCGCCCTGGACAGTGGCTACCCTCGTACCTGGAGGGTTATCGCTAGAATGTCGGATCCCTGACAACCATCTCGGGAACAGACTCTATAGACTGCGATTCTGGAGGTGGGAGATCCTCCTCTTGCAGATCCTTTGGCAAGCCCGTAGTAGTCGGCTTCCGCCACAACACTGCCCGCTGCAGTTGAGGCTGTATGTGTTCCATGCCCCTGGCTGTCTCTGGCTGACAATGGCCGTTCCCTCGGTGTCGTATTCTTCCTTGATCCTGAACCGTAATATCGTGCGCCAATGATTTTTCTGTTTGTTCATGACCAGATAAGAAGCAAGATTTTAATGCAGTCTTCTGCATGCATGTGTAAGGTTACAAAATATATTTTTAACATTCACTCAACATAGATTCTTCTTTAACATGGATTAATCAGCAAAGTCAACAGTTGACATTTCTGAATGACAGTTGCATGCGCGAATCTGCAATCGATACAACCTCCGGTCGTCGTTAGTACATGGTCATCCGTCTATATAGTCTATATAGATTATTGAGTCTTGGATACTGAATTAACTAGCAGCAACCACTTTTATGTAAAAGTGGTTGATCAACCTATATCAACCACTTTTTTACATAAAAGTGGTTGTTGCTGATAAGACCAACATACATCACCTTTAAATATTATTTAGTAATTATTTATTTATTATTTAAAATAAAATAATTAAAAATTTAGTTAATATTCATATAAAATTAAAATAATTTAATAATAATAAATAATAATTTAATTATTAGAAAATAATAATAAGTATTATTTCTTTATAAAAATTATTAAACAAATAAATTTTTAGAAATTGATTATTTAATTATAGAAAATTAATTAATTAAAATTATATAATAATGTATTAATTAATAATAATTAAATTATTAATTCTCAGTGATTATAGATAATAAAAATTAAAATTAAATAAAAATGTTTATAAATTAAAAATAATATAAAAAATAAAAAATTAATAAAAAATAAATTGCATTATTAAAAGATAATATAATAATAGTAAGACAATACATTTATATATTATAAATTAATTTATAAAAATATAATTTTTTTTTTTTTTTTTTTTTTTTTTTTTTTTAATAAAAATAATAAAATATTACATATAATAATGAGAGGTAATAAAAATAAGAACATTGTTAAAGAATAATAGATTATATATATAAATAAAAGGAGGCAGGCATTATTAATGTATAAATGCATTAATGTAATTAATTAATTAATATGTTAGTTAATGTATTAAAAATATTAAATAATAACTAAATGCATTAAAATGATTATTTAATTATCAAAATTAATTAATTAAAAATTATTTAATGGTAATATTTTTTAATTAATAATAATAGATGATTAATTTCAATTGATTATAACTAATAAAGTAATATTAAACAATTGATTAAAAATTGAAATTATGTATATGAAAAAATGCATTGATAAAATGCTACATTAATATGAAAAAATATATTTGTATGTGTTGTTTGAATAAGTGATGTGGTGTTAATAAGAAGTTAATAAAAATAAAAATAATGGCGATATCTATATTTAGTAATAAAGAAGTAATAAAAAGTAAGGAACATTAAGATAATGCATTAATGTGCATTTATTTAATAAATAAAGGAGACAACACTAATAATGTATGAAATACATTAATGTATTAATTAATTAATACTTTAATGGAAATGCATAAATAAAATATCAATATATTAATGTATAACCTAATATGTTAATGTAACATGTAAATAATAGATATATTAAGGTTGAATTTATTAATAAAAGTATAAATTAATAGAGTGCAAAATTATTAAAATTAGCCAATTATTAATTGTTTAATAAAACATCTATACATTAATAAAGGATTAGAATTTCAAAATATAATAATACATAGCATTAACAAAGTATTTACATTGATGAAATATTAATAATGCATGAATAAAGATAAAAATACATTATAAGAAAACACATTAATATTTATAATAAAATTGATGTAATTGTTTAAACTATCAAATTAATGATATATGAAATGGATGTATAAAATTATAAAATACATTAATGTGTTAAGTAGTAAATGTATAAAACAATACTTACTACAATAATGCATTAAAATGTCAATATATTAATGTATAACCTAATATATTAATGTAGCATGTAAATAATAAATATATTAAGAGTTGAATTTATTAATAAAAGTATAAATTAATAGACTGCAAAATTATTAAAATTAGTCAATTATTAATTGTTTAATAAAACATCTATACATTAATAAAGGATTAGAATTTCAAAAAATATAATAATACATAACATTAACAAAGTATTTACATTGATAAAATATTAATAATGCATGAATAAAATAAAAATACATTATAAGAAAAACACATTAATATATTTATAATAAATTGATGTATTATTTAAACTATCCATTAATGATATATAAATGGATGTATAAAGTACTAAATACATTAATGTGTTAAGTATTAAATGTATAAAACAATACTTACTACAATAATGCATTAAATGTATTAATGAGTTAATGTATTTAATATATTAATGAGTTAATGTAGAAAGTGCGGAAATGGGCTCTAGGTTTGATGACCCTGAAATATTAATCACTTCTCGTAGGGATTGAGGGGAAGGAAAAACACGATTGAAAAGCTTGTAATGACTACCCTGTAAAACACGATTGTAAAGTAGAAGGTCGAGAGTAAATTACGCTTCTCGATAAAGATAAGAGTCGAGTAGCTACAAGATGAAGAGTTACAAACCTATTGCACTTGAAATCCTGTCCTCCAGCGCATACTCCCGTCCACTGAGAAGGAACTGGACCAATCCTGCTATCGTTGAAGCTTGGCGACTCAGGCCAAACACCTGTGTTTGAACCATGTTAGCTTTTTTGAACCAAGCAAAACACATTCTCCTTTTCCAAGCAAACACATTAATTACGTCGAAAGGCGTATATCTATTGACAATGGACAGATTTAATAGGGGTTTAGTGCTTAATAAGTTTTCTATGGACAAGATTAAATATGGCTAGAATATTCTTAGTAGTCACACAAAATAAATGGCTCTGATTTCAATCCTTAACTTCCTAGCTATTATAAAGACATCAGTTTATGTGTGTACTTTTTTACATTTACCTAATCATATTTAAAAATTACTTTGATAGCTAACTGATTGCCACCTAAGTGATTAACAGAAATTAAAATTCATAATTCATAGGCTAGGTACGAGAAAAAGATAACCATGAAAACAATTCGTCCTGAACACACTGTATGCCCATGAGTCCGGATCTAAATCTGATCATTTGATCCACACTGTATGCCCATGAGTCCAGATCTAAATCTGATCATTTGATCCACCACAGTATATAGTGAAAGAAGCCTATTGATTTCACGAAAAATGAATTCAAAACTGGGACTAAACTAAAGAATATACAAAGCATGTATACAACCTGAATCGATTATGCCAATTATGGAGTCCCCGGTAGTATTATAAGAAGGTGCCGCCAAGCCGGATTCAGATTGTAGGAAGTCCCAGGAACGCGTCGTGTGCAGCTGGAGCACTGGATCAAGGAAAACTGATATGACTCCACCTTTCTCTGATCGAAACAGTCAGAACCATCAAGTACATTGTCACATTTAAATCTAATCAATAGTACAAAACCAGGCCTGAATTTAATCATATACCAGAAATAGAAGTCGCTTGGTCTTTGGACATAACTGCAGAGAAGCCTGAGAAAGCATGGCTATAGCTATAAACGAGCGATAACTGTGCATCCTCGTGACTACACGCGATCGGATGATAAAGTTAGCACTGAAATATAGCAAACTACAGTACTGTTTTAATCGATTAAAACCGCTCTGTACCTTCCTAGAACGGAGGAAAGCAGCTCCACATGGCTGCTGACTATGAAATCCCTTCCACCGTCACGGGAGTTGCCCATGTAAACAATGTAAACCTGCACAATAGCACAGAAGATAAACTTGGATACTACAAATTGGAGTTTGTCCAGAAAGCACAAATATTATGTGAGAACTCGTGAAATGACTACCTGTTTATTATCACCATTGATGCTACAACCCAGAAGTGTTACAAGTAACGTGGTAAGCAGCAAGAAATTGATGGTAGTCATTGTTCAGATTGTAATTCAATTGAGGTTTCTGAACAATCCTTTATAGCAATACCGGTACCGCATATCAATCCTTTATATCAATACCGGTGCCGCATATCAAGGTAGAGGTTATGAAGTCAGATGCTTAAATCAAATCAAATCAAAGTGGCTGCGTTACAAGAGAGACTTTTCTAAATAAGTAATATATTTATAAGATATAAATAAGAATTATATAAAGTTTGATTAGTCTCAAATTTCATCTTTTATAAATACTAGCACAGTGACATAATTGTGGTTAATGAACTTTGAAAGGTTGATAAGATGAAAAGAATCCTTAAAAGAATATATTAAATTTTATTATTGATTAACAA
>SNQJ01S0020710.1:0-29828 GCA_010110895.2 Picea sitchensis | reverse complement strand
ATCCGTATTTTACTCTGCCATTAGCAGTGCAATGGGTTCAGTCGTTCTAATTTTTGCAGAAGAATTGTAATCCAAACGAGAGGCATTAATTTCATTGACAGACAATTGAAATAACCTCGAAGAATAGCCAATAGTGAGAGGGAGACCAGTCAAGAACGAATCCCCCCTTGAGAAAAGAACAACACCCACTTGTAGCATGAACATTTCCAGCACATGTGAAGCTCACATTGCCCAGCCCCACAGTTCCTGTAACTAATGTAGAGCTCCCCGATCTGATCTATACCCACGCTGTACACATTGAACCCCACACATATCAAACTCAATAATGTAAAGGCATTTGAATAATATCTACCTTGCACAAAAGTATCTGGTAAGAAATTTATTACCTGACAAAGCATACTTGACATCTTGCCTTAAATTTTCCAAAGTTTGAGCGGGGGAATGAAATCTCTCTTGTCGATTTGATGCCACAAGATATTTGTTGCCATTTTCCTGACTCTCTATTTGCAATGCTACGCTCGCTCTCCTGAAGCCGATCCAGCCATTGGTTCCATTATCAAAACCTGGATTTCGAATAAACCCTCCATCGTAAAGAGGCGTTGCAGGATAGGGTTCACACTGCAAAATGAAATAAAATTAGACAAAAGGACCCCAAATCTGCAGGATGAAATAAAATCATTGAGGATACTGAGAAGAATAATATCGATACCTGTGTATAAGAAGAAGCATCATAAAACTTGCAAAATGGAAAAGCGAAAATAAACCCAGATACTCAACGACCAAGATGGAAAAGAGAAAATAAACCCTATTTCCTGGAAAGTATAGCATGGAAAATTGTATTCGTTTTCGCATTCGTAGGGTTCACATTTATCACAGGGTTCGCGTGCATGCGGATTGGAAAATCGTATTCATTTTTGTGTTCGCAGGTTTCGCATTCATCACAGGGTTCGCGTGCATGTGTCTGTCTCTAAATTTAAAAAAAAAAAAATTGGCAAACGGCTCACAGAATGTGTGGCGGTTCAGATCGTGTAGGTCATGGCATCAAAGGGCAGTAATGCGTGCAGGCTCACAGAATGCGTGGCTCACAGAATGAGTGGAGGGCGGTAATGCATGTAGGCTCACAAAATGCGTGGCGGTTCAGGTCTTACGACGGTTCACTAACGCATTATGAAGCGACCTACCTCAGGTATAAAAGGTTCCTGTCTTCCATAAGTTTAAACGTGGCCTGTAATCAGCGGCATATCTCATATAAATAAAATAAATAATTTTAAATTACAAAACGTGGCAATCATATATTGTTATAGTAATATTTTAATCATGTTTAGTAAAAGTGAAAAAGTAAACATGATAAACTTACGATTTTATAAATGCAAGGGAGTTAGTTCTTGCAGTCTTATTCATTGATTTGGATGTAAGATGAAGAATATGCCAACATATTGAATTCCTGAGATCAAATCAATAAACATTTTCACTTGAGAACCCCATTGGAAATTTTATAGAAATCGAACATATGTGTGAGTGAGGCCACATAAAGTATCTTAAGCCTCTAAACAATAGGTTAAACAAAAATTCCATGAATGGGTAACAAACATAAGGTTTTCCAAATCTAGAGATACAAAGGTCTTCAAATCCACAAAGTTCTATTGGATGTCTAAGACCATCATAGATTTGTCCCTAAAATATTATGAGGCTAATCAAGACAAATAGGAGGAGAATCTGGAGTGGTTTTGAATATTAGAAGAAAAAAATACTATGTTATACAAAGCTTACTTGAACATCAATTTTAAGGTCACCAGCTAGCTAGTGTTCAGATGATGAGACGGAATAATAAAGGCATGCTAAACCATGATTTCATTGTGTAGTTCAGATACAACTTGATAGAAAATTAAAGGTCCCTAAATCCCTTCTCATTTTCAAGAACCGAACACACCTTTCTTCTCTATTTCTTGTTTCTTATAGGAACCTTGAATTCCTATAACTATCACCATAAATCTTACAAGTGGACTTAATAAACCTCCTATATGTCTCTATTTGTCTCTATTGGCATGATCATAATCCTTGATTTAAGGATATAGGTCCATAACCTTTGACGCTACAAGCCCACCATCAAATACAATGTATCCCCTTCATATCTATGACCATAATTCCCTTTGTCTTCAATTCAATTCAAGAAGAAACAAAAACTAGAAAATCATTACTTACAAGTCCTAGGCATCAATATCATGGCTCTGTTGCACTTATCTCTTTCAATTAACATACATTATCCCTTCTAACAATATAGGTGACCTTCTCTTCTTTTCTAATCCAGCAGGCAAACTCATTTCTCCATTCAAGTTCCACTTTCTTCAACATCTAATACCACTTCCAACTACCTTTCCTAGCTGAGATATCATAGGTTACAAAACCGAACTCATTCAAACCGATACTCCACCCAAGGCACATACAAGAATCGATTATTCCTGTAGTGAATCCCAATATTCAATGCCTCGAACCAATGGAGTCTAGAGGGTTACCTGGACTTAAGATACCAAAATAACTTCATTCATAATGGACCAATCTCTATCTACGAATTCACCCTAGATTATTCATCAAAATTAGAAGATGACTGAACCCTCTGGTAATTGAAATGTTTAGCTAGCTCAACAAGCGACAATCTAATGTTATCGAGGAATGGGTTTTCTGCTTGCAATCATATCACCTAAATCTGATATGCACAAAACATGAAACATAGCATCTAGAACATAGGAAAGATATTTCAACTGAAGTCGTGATTTCCTCATTCATTTAATGTAAAATCGCTTCCATACTCTTGGAATCCTTCTACGACCGATTTGACGTTCAAAGGAATTTCAATATTTTAATCTCGCCTCCCTTAGTTGGTTCGTTGCTTCAATTCCAATCACACAACCATTTCTTGCATTCGTCATATTCCCACAACCACCCACACAGATATAGGCATATTAATACATTGACCCATACATATAAAGGGAAAAATAATCAAAATTATTCAAGAAACGTTTTCCATATCACTGACAAGGGATTCATACATGCACAAAACCATATAGACAATTAGATTCGAGCCAAGGAAAATAAACACATGGTGAATGGAGGATCGAAACTATATTTTTGTCAACCGAAAATAATCCTAAAATCGTTCACCAATCTCAAGGACTCATTCAAACCGCATTCAATCTTATGGAAGAAGGAAATCACACAAATATAGAGAGGCATTCATCAAATAGTGTAAACATAAAACACATTCATTATATTAATGTAAACACTGTACATAAATCCTACAACTTCAAACTACCTCTCTGGCCTAATTTACATTTTCTTGGCCACCTCCTTTTTCATGCTCCCATGATTACAATATAAACAAGAAATACAACCACCAGATTATATTATATCCTGATTATTATCAACCTATCCCTAATACTTCTATAAATCTCGATCTCTGCTAACTAGGTAGATACGTTCACATTACATGACACTGTTAGTAATTTCTACAAACTTAGGAATGATCTAGAACTTTCTACAAACTTATGAAGATTTAATCAACGAAAATCCAGTCCCTTCCATGAATCCCTAGACGCATCGAATTTCAAAATTGTTTGACTAGGGAGAGATACTTGTGCATCAAGGATACGTAGAGGTAGTAGGATCTTTAGGCTTATCAGGGACCAGTTCCAATCAGATGATGCTCGAGAAGGAAATGGAGACGGACATCAAAGGTCAGGCCATGTTGCATGAGACTTCTATTAATGCAAGCACAACCAATCCACCTCTCATTTAGTCCTGTGCAATCAATCCACCTCTCATTTTGTCTTGTAGTTTTCTCTACGTTCTTCTTTTTAGTTAATTATTTAAAATTCCAGTGCATCTTTTATTTATATGCTTTATTTACATATTAGTGTTATTATCTTTATATATACTAGTGATATTATAAACTCTTATAGACATTCTGAAGACACATGGTAGATTAACTCTGTACTTATGTGATGTTTAGTTCTCATTTTGACAAATATTAGATATTCTTTAGACAACTTGAGTGGACCTAATGATTAAGAATATGAGTTTCTTCCTAAAAAGTCACAAGTTCAAATCCAAAGAAAATATCTTTGTGGTTGTTATTATTATTATATATACTATTAATATAAAATTAATTTAACTTAAAAAATACATAAAAAAATTTAAATAAATTATATATATATATATATATATATAATTTGATTATCTACAATTTTTTTTAAGTTTTTTTTTATTATATTATATAAGAAACATTACAAATTTTTTTAAGTTTTTTTCAATTATATTATATAAGAAACATATACAAGAAATCAATGAATTGAAGAAGACCAAAAGTGTTCATAGTAGAGACCTATAGCTAGAGGACATGCCAATCTATCGTAAGGGAAATTAGGCTAGCCTAATATAGTGAGAGCTTGTAATATCCATAATGTCCAAGAAATTGTTTGAGCTTTGAATATTTATCAAAAAGCTAGTTGAATGCATGACAAAACAAAAGATTGAAAAGTCAAAAGGAAGAGTAGTCATGAAGGTCACATAGGAGGAGATTGATCTTTGGTCTTCAGATATCCCTCAACATACATTCTTGCATCATCAATTATTCCTTGGAGATGAGCTTGATATGAAGAGGCCTTGTTGTCCCAAGGGAGCATGGTTTTCTCACCTTGAGTTTTGACAAGCTAGGAAAGAATAGTGAGAAAAACGTGATTATGTTTCTTCAACACATCCATCCTTAATCAGAGCTTTTGAATTCAGGTTCATTGGCCAACATATCCTGGGCTAGGAATCCTTCATATCCAATACAAATTCACCATGTGAAAAAAATTGTTATCCCTGGTGTTAGCACCAAAAGTCACTTCCTTATTGCAGGGGAGGTGATCCCAATACCCATCAATGTTTGGGGTGGATGTTGGCTTAAATTTGGATGGTCGATGGCCAAAAATCAACAACATGAAATATGTTCAACAAATAACTGGACACAAAATGCACAGGGAAGTGAGGGCCACATTAAATTCAGTCAGTAAATTGAGTTAAAGATAGAGAAGAGGGAAGAATTAGGAGAAAGGGTGAAGGAGACTGCTTTGGGCATCAGGCCTTCCAACAGCTCAGAGAAGAAAACCCAATCTCAAGAGAAATTTTGAACTCAAATTCGAACACCGAAATATGTCTACAAGGGACACAGTTACAACTGCAGTATGATCAAACCTCCATCATCCTACAACTGCAGCAACTCAACTAGATCCTCCATGCCCGAGTCATTCAATGTAAGAAGGAAACAGATAAATAGGGAAATGAATAAAACTGACCATGATACCACTATAATCAAACCTCCATTACAACAGTATAATGATTGTTTATTGGATCATCCATGCCCGAGTGTTTTAAGAATATTTACAAACAAAATGAAAGATAAAGGAAGATGACTTCTATTAACATGAAAGTATTAAATAGATTACATAACCAGATAACATCTTTGGCCGAACAAGGTTACAGATTGGGAGCTTTGCTAAACCAAAGACCTTTACAAAATCCAATAACTCCACATATATACTCAAAATAATTCACCATCCTCAGTAGAGGCATGCTCAAACCACTGCATTCAAGGCTCGACATCTACATCTTCTTCTGTCAGTCTGCACCTACATTCTCTTGTCAGACATGAGCTCATATCAGTATGGGCCCTGCAGAAAAATTGGCTTGCAGGGGTACCACGAGGTGACGCTCTGCCTCCACTACCATATCTTCCATGCTTTTCATTTATGGGGTGAGGCGAGGCTTAAACCACCTCCCTCCACTTTCATTTACTTCTTCATCGGGATCAGAATGAGGCTGAGTTGATTTGGAACCTAGAGAACATGGTGACCCCTTCCGCGACAACATCGATGTTTTGGCTCTGGTCATAGATCATGTTAACTCTGCACCTTTACCTGCATACAACCTCGGGCCATGACCCAACACTTATCCCATATGAAATTTCAAAATTTCTCATTTCACGAGTCTTTAACCCACATGACTCCCAATATCCCGATGCTCGAACTCGTGAACTGGCCTCTCTCATATTGATGGTCAGATCTGCTATGCATCCGGCGGCCACAATTGCATCCCGAAAATACCAGTTACCAGTCAATAAATAGGCTCTTACTCTTCTTTGTGGCCTCACTTTTATATATGACCTCGGGCCATGACCTGGGGTTTTGTCCCCGAATGTTTTTGGGACTTCACTTTTCGGGGAATCGGGGCATTGATTCCTATCAAACCTCTGATTTACGAGACCGCAATTTCCGGATTTCACGTTTTGCGAACTTGCATCGTGCTCCATCCTAAAACCCTGACTCGCAAAATCACAAATTCACTAATATGTTGCTATGTGCCCCTTCGGTTTGGACAACCCATATCTTATTCTCATTTCATTACTCGGGGGTTTAGTGCCTTCCTCACTTCAAAATTATCAAAGTGGCATTCTCCATTGTCACAATATGCATGGACCTTAGCACAACAAGCCCCAAATTTGGATGAAACACAATTGTGGGTTTTTTAAGCCCCCTTCTTTCACATTTGGTAATCCAATGGCCAAATCCTAAGGGAAAACACCCCCCTGCAAGAATATGTGATAACATTATGCTCGATGGGGGATAAAGTCCTCCCTACGAGGCTCTAAGATCTCTTTTGCAGTTCTGGTCACCTTCTGTTGGGCTATGGAGTCAAGCTCAAAAGAACCTATTGAGGAATATAGGTTGATAAGTAAAAAATGAAAATAAATACACATGCTCTAGGGAGCTTATTTATGTACAGTCCTTAACTAATTTATTTTTACACAGTGCTAGGTGAAAGAAAATTTCCACCATAGTGTTGATACTAAGAGGGAGGTGAATCAGTATCAAGTACAATTTAAAACCCTTTTCAGCTTATACTTAAACCATTCAACTATATCCAATGAGAAATGAACAACAATATAAGAGTTACACCAATACACCACAATACACCATGCACAATATATGAGAAATAATCAATAGCTATTGTTCAAGGGAAGTAATGACTTCCAAAGGTATCTACAGCGTCCAAATGTAAAGGGATGGATAAACCTCCAAGAGGAAGATACAATCCTCCAATATCAATAGATATTTGAACTTTCCATCCTTGTCCCTTCCTTCCACCAAACAATATATGAAAGATAATAGAACTTTACATTAAATCATCACTATCAACCAATCATTACATAGAACTTGATAATGCTTCCTGATACTTCTTCAATTTCTTCAATTCTTCAATTCTTGGAGTACTCTGATCCTATAGATAATATTATTCCATGTATTGAAACTCCTCCAATTTTCACTCCTTGAATCCTCCCCAAAAAGAGCTTATAGAAAGAATGGTAGACTTTATTCAATTCTGGTCTATTCAGAAGACCCAACTTGTACAGCATGCCCCACACTCAATATTTGACATACAATCCTGAAACTCGCACAAAAGAAACTATAGTCCATACTCTTTCCAATGGAAGTGGTCCCACTTCATTTGGATTTTGTATGATGAAGTTATGACTGTTTTACCCGAAACACCTGTTTATTGACTAGCTTCTGGACTAGTCACAAACCCTATCTTCTACAGAGTTTATCTCCATAATTATAGCGAATCAAGAGATGAAATGTTTTCCAAAGGTAACTTGATATGTCTTCTCAATACCATAGATATTTCACCATATGAATCATTCTATAAAAAAAATTATAGAAAAAATGGTAAGATGACCTGAAAATAACATACCTTAGAACACATCACCAAAAGACTTCATCCTCCCTTGAAATCTGGCCTTCTTTTACTTCTTATTCCCTATGAAATTCAACTTGTATCAAATGAATGTATAATGATGTTTATTTATACCATTTATGTCACTTCCTTTTAACATTAGGGCTGACCTGACACTTTCTTATTTTGTAATTCTTTTATTTAATTATCTTCAGGGACTACATGTACAATTCACTTTGTCATATTCAAAAATTCATTTCTCCTCAACCATGAGGATCCATGTGACGTGCCACATACCACTAAAATCAACATGATGTATACTATCCATCAATGGGTGTTGTATCTACATGTGCATTTTCCTTCATGTCCAAATACCTTCATCAATCTTGCGGTCAAAAACCCATGACTAGGGTTGACATCAATGACAACAACCAATCTTCCAACAATCTCCCCCTTTGTCATTGATGGCAACACTCATGCTCCCCCTATCATGATCCCAATTTCTCTCCCCCTTTAACATCAATGGAAAAGGTTAGCGCTGCTCCCCCTGAGTTTAATGGCAAAAGGTAACCTTCTTCTTTGGGGCTACTCCCCCTCAACATGTGGCACTCAATAATACTTCATCCTTATTTTTGGTCTTTGGGAATTTTTCATCCTTGGAATCATTTCGTGTGGCTTCTGTCTTCTCTCTCTTCTTCATGTCTAGCATGTCTATGTTGTTCGGTCTTCTTGTTGCAGTTGCAACCAATCTTCCTGAGTTATTTTCTCCGATTTTACATTTTCAAGAGTCAAACATAAGAGTGTATTCTTGATCACATATTTTGCTGACACTGAGGAGATTATGCTTCAGATCTTCAACCAATAGGACTTTTCATTCTTTTACATTTTCACTTCCAAGGTTTATAGTTCCTTTTCCAAGTATTTTGGTAGATGATTCATCTCCAAATGCAACATTTCCACCTCTTTTCTTCAAGATGACAAATTTGCTTTGATCTCCGGTCATATGAGATGAGCACCCATTGTCTATGAACCATTCATCTTCTTGTTTGCATTCTTTAGCAACCAATACTATTCGACAATTTTCATTTTGTGTAATTTCATTCATTTTCCATGTTGTAGTTGGTATGCAGACATTTGACATATGATTATCTTCCTTCATCTCTCTTCAATGTTGTGCTTTGTGACCAAGATTATTTCACTTGTAACATACAATATTTTCATCCATTAATGGGTCAAATGGATTTTAATTTATGTAGCTTGCATAGAACATTTCCATATCTACTATTTTCACCATTCATGTAGCTTGCATAGTTATTCCTTTCATTGATTCTATAATCGATTGCCTTGTGTCCAAAATTTCCACAAGTATAACAATGTCCAAGAAAGAAATGTTGATACCTAGGCGCAAGTGATCTTCTTTGTGGTGTGGTCCATTTGGGTTCACGATCTATTCTTCTGTAGTTTCCTTCATAATGATTGCTTTCATACCTGATGGGAGAGGATCTTCTTGATGTCTCATTCCTTCTGAATTGTAGTTTTCTATCTTGTTGCTCAACTTGTTCTGGAGTGTTGGTTTCATCATTTTCAACTTCCTTCTCTTGTTTTGTTGTCTTCAAACTGTCATTGTATCCTAGTCATGTATTGTCGTTTGGAGATCTTTGACTGCTAAGGATCTCATCTAACTTTTCAATGCTTTTTTCAAAATTCTTCAACTTTTTTGTTCTTAGTAGTAACTCCCCTTTTGTGTGATCCAATTCTACTTTCAATTTTTCATAATCTTCTAATTGTTCCTTCAAGCTATTAATGGTCTTTTCAAGCTTGTAATTCTCTTCTTCACAACTACTCAATTCACATTTTAGTATTATGTTTATGTTTCTAAGCTTGTTATTTTTAGTTTCAACATGCTTCAACTTTTCAAGATTCTCATCTTCTTGTTCACTCTCTGCATTGTATTTGTATCCCCAAAAGGAATCAACGTTGGTTTCTTCATCTGAATCTTATTCACAAATGATTTCTTCTTCTTTAGAATTATTATGATCATCATCCTGGGTTTCTTGGGCTGTGAAGAGGACTTCTCCTCCATCATTATCTTCTTCATCACTCTCATCTGAGGAGATGCCATCATCCTTATAGTAGAAGCTCTTTTTATTGCTGATACTTCTCTTTTTATAGTAATAGTTTTCAACAATATGTCCTATTCTACCACAGTTAAAGCATTTGAGAGAAGACTTACCTTTGTATCTTCCACTTCCTTTCTGGAACCTTCTTATGAAATTTGTAATTTCTTCATCAAGGTCATTATCCTTGTCTTTTGTCTTCTTTATGGCTTTAAAGGCCACTTCATTGTTTGTCTGGTCACTTTTTGTACCTATTCTGATTTCATATGCCATAAGAGTCCCATGTAATTTATCCATTGTCATTTTGGTCAAGTCCCTAGTTTCTTCAATGGCAGAGACCTTAGCATCATACTTCAAGAGAAGTGATCTCAAAACTTTTTGTACAACCAACGATTCATTGAGCTCCTCACCTAATCCTATGATAGAATTAAAAATTTCATCAACTCTAAGAAGATAGGTTGCAATATCTTCCTTTTCATTCATCTTCAAATTTTCAAATTCTGCTCTATGTCGTTGAAGCTTGACCTGCTTAACTTTTGGATCACCTTTGTAGATATTATTGAGTTTGTCCCATACCTCTTTAGAAATGTTGCATCCCATCACTTTGCTAGCAATGGTTGGTGCCAATGTTGCTAGAATAACATGTCTGGATTTGAATTACAACTCATAAGCTTCTTCTCATTTGGATCGGTTGGAGCATTATTTGGGATTACATAGCCATTTACAATTGAGTACCAAATGTCTACTCCCAAAGCCGTTAGGTAATTTTTCACTCTATCACTCCAGTATGCATAATTTCTTCCATCAAATTTTTGAATCCCATTTGAAATGTGCTCATGGTCATCCATCACTACTCAAGATTTTCCTTTCAGTGGTCAATCTGTTCTGAAGGCAACCTGCTCTGATACCAATTGTTGATACTGAGAGGGGGGTGAATCAGTATCAAGTACAATTTAAAACCTTTTTCAACTTATACTTAAACCATTCAACTATATCCAATGAGCAATGAACAACAGTATAAGAGTTACACCAATACACTACAATACACAATGCACAATATATGATAAATAATCAATAGTTATTGTTCAAGGGAAGTAATGACTTTCAAAGGTAGCTACAGCTTCCAAATGTAAAGGGAGGGATAAACCTCCAAGAGGAAGACCAAATGTAAAGGGAGGATAAACTCAAGAGGAAGATACAATCCTCCAATATCAAGATATATTTAAACTCTCCATCTTACCTTTCCTTCCACCCAAGAATATTGTTGGTTGTGGAGCCCATTATCTTCTCGGGATTCAGAGGTCCCTGCTTTCAGCCGCAGAGTAATCATATGAAGTATTTACACCCCGTGGCATGTACACTCTTCCATGGAGTGCAGATAGATAACCTCCAAGGAATTGGGGCTATCCCCCGGCTGGGTCTGGGGCAAGCTGGCCCTCATAGTTCTGGGCTGCTCTTCCCAAGCAAAATTGCCTTGTAAAGTATATTGTACTTACATTGTAACTGACCGCTCATTATAAGGTCATAGATCTAACGATAGAGATTATGTTAGGGTTTTTTCCTAGAAGGCAAACCCTCTTTATGAGGGAAATGTACGCTTATGGATGATGGTGAATATTGTATTCCGAGAGAGGAGATCAGAGAGAAAAGAAGAGGAAGTTACAACGGGTTTTGTCGTAGGTTGTATCCCCATTTGCTGACAATAATAAAGGAAGGACCCGCATTCTCCGGGTGGACTTAGGCTCCACACCGGTGAACCACGTAACTTCTAAAAGGTCTCTCTTGTATTGTGTGTCTTCGTGTTTTGTTTCTGCAAGATTATGTTTTGTATTTTATTTTTCCCCTTACCCCATTTTTCTAATAACTCGGTATTAGAGATAAGCAAGGCAACCTGTGAAAAAATAGGGTTCCTTGTTTGAGTGGGAGAGATGGCGTAAGATGGAATGTTTAGGGTCGAGAAATTTAACGTACCAAACTACCATTTAAGGAAGATGCAGATGGAAGACCATTTTATATCGAAGGATCTATTCCTACCCACTTAGTGGAGTAGCAAAGAAGTCGACGGCCATGAAGGATCTAAGAATGGGAGATTCTTGACGAAAGGCTCTAGGAACTATATGGTTGATCCTGGAAAAGACGGTATTTTCAATATTTCGAAGAAAGTACAAACGATGGGTTTGATGGATGTGTTGGCTAAACTATATGAAAAATATTCAATGTCCAATAAGGTATTTCAATGAAGAGATTATTTTAATGAAGATGTTAGAAGGTGGGTCCAAGGCGCATCATTTAAATGAATTTAATAATGGTTACTAATCAACTAAGTTTTGTAAAAGTGGACTTTTGATGATGAGGTTAGGGCTCTCTAGTCTTGTTCTCATTGCTTAAAGTTGGAAATGGCTTGGTCATGGTCAGAAGTAACTCTGCCTCCGGTTCAAATACTTTAAAATTTGATGATGTTGGTTTGGTGTTATCCTTAGTGAGGAAATGCAAATACAATGTGTGAGACATTACGAAATGCATTGAACATGGAGAAATGTGGGAAGACAAAAGGATAGAGGAAAGGGCTCAAGAAACCATGGAAATTCTAGGAAGGGAAGATTCAAATCCGTACTTGGAAAGATAGGAGTTAGAATTATGGGAAGAAAGGACATCCAAGAAAGACTCAGAGTCTAAAGAAACAAAGAGATGGATAGCATGAGAGAAATCAGAAGCAAATGTAATGTGGGATGTGTTACAAGATGCTTTGATTCTTTCTCAGATAATATTTCCTCAGTCTGCAGTAGATTCAGAGCTTCATTTCACGCCACACCCCATAGGAAACATTTTCTAGATTATGTCTACAGGATTTTGGATGTGTTCATTTGGTGATAATAAACCATAAAAATTGTTGGAATGGGAAAGGTAAAATAAAAGCAACTTAAATGGAAACCAATGGTTGCTGAAAGAGGTAAAACATGTTCTTAGATGAAGCAAAAATCTGATTTCAATAGGCGCTTAGCAAGGAAGGTTTTACATCCATTTACAGATAAGACGGGAAGGTCATCAAAGGATCATTGGTGATAGCTTAAAAGGAGAGAAGGTGGTGGCACATTTTATTTATGTATTGGTAATGTTGATTCTTTTATATCTTTAGCTTCTATGTGAGTGGATACAACACTGTGGAACCATAGTCGGGACACATGTGAGAAGGGTATGCATATCCTCACAAAAGAAATTTGTTTCCGTGATCTTAACAAATTGATTTGGACTTATGAGAGCATTGTGTTTATGAAAACAAAAAGAGAGTCGATGAGTTGGAAAAGAAAAGAAGAATGAAAGGTTAGAGCTTGTGCATACAGATGTATGGGGACTCGACGTATCATCTCCTTGGTGGCTCTCATTATGTTACTTTTATTGGATGATGCAACTAGAAAAGCTTTGGTTTATTGCATATCTATTAAAAATATGATGTTTTTGATACCCTTTTAAGAAAAATGGAAAGTTTTAGTTGAGAATGAGACAGAAAATTTTTTGAACTGTCTCAGATCGACAAGGGAGGCTGCATTGACGCGAGCAAGGAGTTTGATGATCGTTCATACCATGGATCGAGAGAAGACAGCTCCACCTAACACCACAATAAAATGGTGTGGTGTCGAAAGCGATGAACAGGACAATCATGGAGCCGCAAGGAGTATGAGATCGTGATGTCGGTTTGGTTCTTACAGCTTTGGGCGCTGTTATAGATATTGTTGTTTACTAATAAACAGAGGGACCTCTGCCTTTAGATGGTATAATCCTTTGAGGAGGAATGGACAGGAAAAAGGTAAACTATTCTTTTTGTAAACTTTCTGAATATGAAGCATTTGTCCATATTGATAAAGAAAAATAGAACAAAACTTGAGGTAAAACCAAGAAATGTACCTTTATTGATATGGTGTTAATGATTTTGGTTATCGCTATGGGATTATGAAAATAACAAAATAATTAGGGAGTAGAGATGTCACATTCAATGAGAAGGTCATGCACAAAGATCAATTGCGTGGAAAGAAACAAGAAACAAAACAAGAATATCTACTAAAGGCTTGATGAGATCACTCTTGAAAAGGAAATTCCAAAGGACCCTCAAAATCAAAATGTACAACAACCTGAGTAAAACAGGTACCTCAAACACCGGCAAGTGTTGTTAGAAAAATCTACCAAAGGCGGTACCCCTTGAACGATACTCTCCTTCAATATATTATTTATTGTTAACTGATTCTGGTGAACCGTAATGTTATGAAGAGGCAATGCAGTGTAGACACCAAAAAGAAGTGGGAGAAAGGCATGAAAGAGGAAAATTACCGGATTCCTTGGAAAATAACTAGACTTGACACCGGTTCACTTGTCAGTGGGAAAAATAGCATTGCGGAATAAATGGGCTTACAAGTTGCAGGAAGAAGATGGAGGAGAAAAGTGGTACAAGGCTAGACTTTATAAAGGGTTTTGTACAAAATAAAGGTATAGATTTGATGAAATATTTTCTCCCTGCTGTTAAAAATGACTTCAATTAGAACTATTTTTAAGTCTTGTGGCAAAGAGAAGATTTGCATCTTGAACAGCTTAGATGTAAAAACAACTTTCTCCATGGGGATTTGGAGGAAGAGATTTATATGCGTGCCACCATGTGGGTATGAGGTCAAAGGAAGGATAATTTGGTATGCGATTGAAGAAGAGATTCTATGGCTCCAAAAGCAAGCCCTGTTGGTATTTGTACAAAGCAAGCAAGTTTGACAGTTTATGACGTAATAGTTTAGTAGATGTCATTTTGATCACCTGTTTATTTTAAAAGCATAGAAAATGGAAGCTTTATTATCTGTTATTGTATGTAGATGACATGCTTGTTGCGGTGTCTAATATGAAGGATATAAATCTCCAATAAGAAAGTAGCCAATTCATCTATGGTGGCGAAGGATTGTGTGTTGCAAAGAAAATCCTTTGGTATGAGAACAAGAGATAGGAAAATCACAAACTAACATTGTCTCTGTGGTGAGTACACACATAGAGAAGGTGTTGAGAGGTTTAGAATGCACAAACCGCTTAGTACACCTTTGGCCATCCATTTCAAATTAATTCATGAAATGTGTCCAAGACACAAGAGAGGAGATGAATACATGTCCAGGTCCCATATTCATCAAAAGTTGGCAGCCTTGATGTATGCAATGGTTTGCACAAGACCGAGTATTGCACATGCAAGTGGGAGTTGTGAGCAGGTAAAAGCATGGAACAATCCAGGAAGAACATCGAGGCGGACTGCATTTGAGAGGTACTACTATTACGCATGTTTTGGAGGTTTAGACACTTTCTAGATATGTTGATTCATATATGAAGTGTGTGATAAAGACAGCATGAAGAACACCAAGGGGTATGTTTTTTACCATAGGTGGAAATAGCGTAGTTGGATTTCAAACTCCGCAAAAGCTTTTTCTAATTTCTCAACAATAGAGGCAGAGTATGTTGTCGCTAAGCAAAGGCTAGTAAAGAGATGATTTAATACAAGGTTTATGGAGGAATTGGAAAGAAGCAGAAGAACAACAAGTTGTAATGATAGTCGTGAGTGTCATTCACCTTTTAAAGAACTCAGCCTTCCATTCAATACTAAGCATATACAGTTGAGGGCCCACTTCATATGCATCCTCCTTTGAAGATGGACAATTGAAGTTAGAAGATACAATACTTAAATGTAATCCTGCATGTTAGTCGTATGGAGTAAATCCAAGGAGAAGCTAAGTTCTTAGTTTCAGTTGCTATTCAAGAATGAAGATGAAGATGAGAAATTTTCCAAAATCCAAGAAGGTTCGTAGTCTAGCATATACAACAATGATAGAGTTGTTGAGACTACCTGCTAAGGGAGAGATTGTTGGTTGTGGAGCCTAATTATCTTCCCCGGGATTCAGAGGTCCTTTTCCAGCCTAGTTATACCTCCCATGAAGTATTTACACCCTATAAGTATGTACACTCTTCCACTTGTGGGAGTGCAGAGGGGGTACTCTCCTGGTCCGGGGCTATCCTCGGGTTAGTCTCAAGTAAGTAGTTAAGGGGCTAAGCCCCAAGCAAAAATTGCTCAAAAGTATATTGTAATTTCATTAAATTTGGACCGTTCATTATAAAATCACAGATATAACACCAGATATTATTATGTTAGGTTTTTTGTCTTGTATGCAACCATCTTTTGTGAGGGAAATTTATTGCGGCTATGTGGATGATGGTGAATATTGTATTCCTCGAGAGGAGACTGCGGAGAGAAAGAGAAGAGGAAGTTACAGTTGGTTTTGTTGTAGGTTGTATCCTCATCTACTGCTGGATAATAATAAAGGAAGGACCTGGCAATTTCTCTGGTGGACGTAGCCCACATTGGGTGAACCACGTAAATCTGTGTCTCTCTTGTATTGTGTGTCTTCTATGTTTTGTTTCTGCATTTGTTTTATTTTATTGTTCCGTGGTCCTGTTTTTCTAACAAATATATGGAAGATAATAAAACTTTACATTAAATCACCACCATCAACCAATCATTACATAGAACCTGATAATGCTTCCCGAGACTTCTTCAATTTCTGCAATTATTCAATTCCTGGAGTACTCTGATCTAGTAGATAATATTATTCAATGTATTCTCTAAAAATCCTCCAATTTTCATTGCTTGAATCCTCCCCAAAAAGAGGTTATAGAAAGAATGACACACTTTATTCAATTCTGGTCTATTCAAAATACCCAACTTGTACAGCATGCCCCACACTCAATATTTAACATCCAATTCTGAAACTCGCACACAAGAAACTAAAGTCCATTCTATTTCCAATGGAAGTGGTCCCACTACATTTGGATTCTGTATGAATAAGTTATGACTGTTTTACCCGGAACACCTATTTATTGACTAGCTTTAGGACTGGTCACAAACCCTATCTTCCACAGAGTGTATCTCCATAATTATAGCGAATTAGGAGCTGAAATTTTTACCAGAGGTACTTTGATATGTCTTATCAAAACCATAGTGATTTCACCATCTGAATCATTACAGAAAAATAGTTGTAGAAAAAATGGTAATATGACCTGAAAATAACATACCTTAGAACACATCACCAAAAGACTTCATCCTTCCTTGAAATATGGCCTTCTTTTACTTCTTATTCCCTATGAATTTTGACTTGTATCAAATGAATGTACAATTATGTTTATTTATACCATTTATGTCACTTCCTTTTAACATTAGGGCCAACCTGACACTTTCTTATTTTGTAATTATTTTCTTTAATTATCTTCAGGGCCTACATGTACAATTCACTTTGTCATATTCAAAAATTCATTTCTCTTCAACCATGAGGATCCACGTGACATGCCACATACCACCAGAAACAACATGATGTATTCTATCCATCCATGGGTGTTGTATCTGGATGTGCATTTTCCTTCATGTCCAAATACCTTCATCAATCTTGTGGTCCAAAACCCATGACTAGGGTTGACATCAATGACAACAATCAATCTTCTAACACATAGCCATTCAAGTAGCTTCCTAACTGGAAGTTCCTTTACTTGGTTTATGATTGATAAAAGACGATGCAATCGTGACAGCATAATGGTTACATCCTTCAGATTTCCTCCAAAGCTTGAAGTTGAGAAAAAGATAGGTGGCTCCAAGGAATGAAGGAAATGCATCTCCATGTACTCGCTGACAGGCTCATAGAATGAGTGGAAAACTCTCAAAAATTTGTAACAAACAACTCGATCTACTCCACAGCTGATCACACATGGGTGAATATCTCTGATAAGCACAGGTGGATGGGAAGATGATGCAGGCTAACTGGTCTCAAGTGGTCGTTTCTCACCTACAGTCTATGGGCATGCTATGAACTGCCCCTTCTCCTACTACTTTTCTTCTTTATGGATTTCCCAAGGGTCAGAGTCATAATCATCATAAACAAGACCCATGGGAAAGCTCTGCTCTTCAATATGCTACTCAAGATGGTTGATTTTCTCATGATGATTTTTGTTAATGAATAGAGGATAGCGCTCTGTTGTATTCTCTTGGAAATCTAACATATCCAACTCAAAATATGATTCATAGCTATCATATACAGGCTGCCTTCTCCCCAGGTCAACAAATTGTGATGTGGGGCCCTACTACTCTTCATCCGAATAATCATCGAATCTAGGGACAACATGCACCTTAGGAGAAGAATCCAATGCCTCTACAACTATGATATCTTCATTATCATCCTTAGTAGAGCTGCCAAGAACATCTTCCTCAAGGAATGGAAAATCCTTTGCACTTTCTTCAGATTCCAACCTTTCTAGTTTGGCAGAGAGAGATTTTATCAGTTTCATTACTTTTCCCAAAGCATATTCATATTCCTCATGGCCCTCATCCTCGCAACCTTCACTAGTCACAACCATACCTTGATCATGGCCTTCAAATTCCTGACACAATTATGACAAATTAACTCAGAGGAATACTACCTTTGACAATGCTTATTAAAGGCTGCATGAAACTGTTCCAGGGAGGAGATGTTAGCAGGGGGCAAGGATTGATACCACTCACGAGCATCCCCATCCAATCAGAACATGAACATCTTCATTAAAACATCCTCATGATATATCTCCCACTGATGCATGAGTTCATCAAACTCATGGAGATGTCGAGCAGGGTTGTCCTCTTTACGTTCTCTAAATATGGGCAAATAATTACCCCATTCATCCATAGTAGGGACGACATTAGGAAAACCAAGAACATCAAAAAAATTAAAAGGAGAAAACCTCTGAGCCAGGATTTTGTTCATTTCAAACCAGTGAAGTCACCAATCGATACTTCAACCATGGAGTCTCCAGGTGAATGATATGTAGAATGAGTGTGTATGCTATTTATTCACCATCAAAGACTAGACTTGATCATTTTGTTCTCCTAGGGGGATACCAGGTGTATCCATAAGCAGTCACACTGAAACAGTGGAGCTGAGACAGTGGAATCGCCTCAGTGGACTCACTAGGTGCAAGCATAATATTGAATGGTTCTGATACCTGATGCACCTTCAGAATCAGAAGCTCATTTTCGTTCTCCGAGGGAAGATATATTCACTTTCATCCTCGACAACGGTGCCAGAAATGTTAGCACCAGAAGTCACCTCCTGGTTGCAGGGGAGGTAAGACCAGTACCCATCAGTGTTTGGGGTGTATGTTGGTTTAAATGTGGATGGTCTATGGCCAATACTCAACAACATGAAAGATGTTGAACAGAAAACTGGACAGGAAATGCAGAAGGAAGTTAGGGACACATTAACTTCAGTTAGTAAATTGAGATAAAGCGAGAGCAGAGAGAAGAATTAGGAGAAAGGGTGAAGGAGACTTTTATGGGAATCAGACCTTCCAGCAGCTCAGAGAAGAAAACCCAAGATCAAGATCATTCTGGAGTTTAGATTCAAACACCAAAATATGTCTACAAGGGACATAGTTATAGCTGTAGTATGATCAAACCTCCATCATCCTACAACTGCAACATCTCGACTGGATCATCCATGCACGGGCCATTCAATGTGAGAAGGAAACAGATACACAGGGAAATGAATAAAACTGACCACGATACCACTATAATCAAACTTCCATTACAATAGTATTACGATTCTCGACTGGATCATCCATGCCCGAGTGCTTTAAACATCTTTACAGACAAATTGAAAGAGAAAGGAAGTTGACTTCTATTAACATGAAAGTCTCAAATCGATTACATAACCAGAGAATAACTCTTGCAGAAAAAAGTTACAGATTGGGAGCTCTGCTAAACCAAAGACCTTTACAAAATCCCATAACTCCACATATATAGTCAAAATAATTCACCATCCTCAGTAGAGGCATGCTTGAACCATTGCATTCAAGGCTCGACATCTGCATCTTCTTCTTCCAGTCTGCACCTGCATTCTCCTATCAGACGCGAGCTGAGATCAGTATGGTCCCTATAGAAAAACTAGCTTGCGGGGGTACCACGGGGTGACGCTCTGCCTCCACTACCATCTCTTCCATGATTTTCATTTATGGGGTGAGGTGAGGTTTCAACCACCTCCCCCTGCTTTCATTTACTTCTTCATCGGGATCAGAACGAGGCTGAGTCGATTTGGCACCTAGAGAACATGGTGTCCCCTTCTGTGACAACATCGACGTTTTGGCCCTGGGAATAGCTCACATGAAATCTGCACCTTTATATGCATACGACCTCAATCCATGACCCAACACTTATCCCCTTTGAAATTTCAGGATTTCATGTTTCGAGAATCTTCACTCCACTTGATTCCCAATATCCCGATGCTCAAACTCGCAAAATTTCCTCTCTCAGATTGACGATCATATCTGCTATGCATCCGACTACGATGATTGCATCCGCAAAACCCCAGTCACTAGTTGATAAACATGTTATTACTCTTCTTTGTGGCCCCTCTTTTCTATATGACCTCATTCCATGATTTGCTGCTCTATCCATGAATGTTTTTGGGACTTCGCTTTTTGGGGAATTGGGGAACTGCTTCCTGTCAAACATTTGATTTGCGAAACTATGATTTCAAGATTTCACTTTTGTGAACTTGCATCGTGCTCCATGCTAAAACCCCGACTTGTGAAATCGCGAGTTCACTAATTTGCTGCCATGTGCCCCTCCAATTTGGACAGCCTAGATCTTCTTCGCACTTCAGGACTCGGGGGTTTCATGCCTTCGTCACTTCAAAATTCCGAAAGTGGTGTACTCTGTTGTTCCCATATGCATGCACCTTAGCACAACCCGCCCCGACTTTGGATGAAACATAATTGTGGGTTTTTTAATCCCCCTTCTTTCGAATTTGGTCATCCAATGTCCAAGTCCTAAAGGAAAACACCCCCCTATAGGAATATGTGATAACACCTGGAAATACTGGTGCTCAAATCAGGGACGAAAGGAGCTACCTAAACATCCAATTCATAATCTTCATAGTATGAATGTATTACTTTGACGTCATCTTCTATGCAGTAGAGAAAATCTTCTGAGATGGGGTAGATGGAGGTAGAGTAAGAAGCATCCACATCTTCCACCTCGAAGGTGGCCTTGGTGGATTGGAAAGGAACCCTACATTTCTTAGCATTTCTTAGAGCCATGCCATAGACCAAATCAAAAGCAATAGAAAGATCATTAAAAAACCAAAAACTAAAAGATCACTGAAAAACCAAACAAGAAGTGTGAGTGACTAGTGACTGGCTCTGGGAAGAATGCCAACATTGAACCCATGGCCAAATGGGTTGGAAGTTAAACGAATCCTTTATGTACATGCCCCATTATACTTATTGCTTCGAGCATGGGAAAGAGCTAGATCGAGTCATGTTGTCCCTCATTAAGAACAAAGGGGAAGTACAAAATGCAACACATGGCATGTGGCCTAAAGGTCATGCCTATGCATTGATGTCTTTGGTCTTGTGTTAAACACCCCATCCAAGGATGATTGTATACACGTTTCGATTCATATGTACTTTTTATTAATATTAATTAATACAATCAAAGTATGACATATTATAGTTTTTTTAAGGTCAATATTCATCTATTTAATCTATCCAATAATTTTTATGAGAATTGTGAAAATCATATTTCTGTGAATGTAGAAGTTATAATTAGTTTAGTGGATATATATGAAAACATGTAAGGACTATAGCAATGAGTTTTCTATTGATTTGACATTAATTTGCTTTTTATTTTAAATTTGTATGTGAAGTGTAATGTTTAACTAATGCAAACAAATATATATATATATTTTATAAAATAAAAATATTTATTCTTTTCATCTTTGATTTGCTAATATATTTTAAGTCTTATTATTTCAATAATTGAAATTAATTACATAATCAATAAACATTATTATAAGTACCATTTACTTTTAAACTATTCTTTTATTTAAGACTAAATAAATAATATTAGAATTTGTATATGTATAAAAACAATTCTAATTGGTTGTATAAGTATTCTTTTTCTACATTATAGTTATTAACAATCAAATCTAACAATATATGACATCTTCTTATCCCAATATGGATCTTTGTATCTTATCTATAGCAATGACATAATATAATCAACCTTTTGGCATATAAAAAGTACATTACAAGTTTTATAGTTTTGTATTTTATTATGTTTTTTAATTATTTACTTATTTTATCAAATTTGATGAGAAATTATGAAAAATTTATTTTATTAGGTTTTTCAATCATTCACTTATTCTGTCAAATTTGATCAAAGATCCTCAAAATTTTTGTCTATCCTCATCAAATGCCTTGAGGGCCTCGTCTATATTTACGGCTCGTTTTGGTTGCCTGGTTTCGGATTGGCCGATCCTAATAAGCATATTAGGTAGTCCCATCACATAGATTAAATGGTAGATTTTGTAGCAATATAGTTGTTGTACAACTTTGTAAAAAGTGGAAAACGAAGATGATGTTTTATGTTGTATACATATTAATTTTATATAATATAATATTATACTAGCAACAACCACATTAAGTAAAAAGTGGTTGATTTATGCCGATCGACGCCATTAATTAAAAAAAAAATGGAAAATGGTGCCGATCGGCGTATATCAACCACTTTTTACTTAATGTGGTTGTTGCTAGTTGACGGCCAACATGCGTGGCCACAACCATCAACATATTTTAATACAATTTAAATGTAATATTTAAATATTATTTAGTAATTACTTAATTATTATTTAAAATAAAATAATTAAAAATTTAGTTAATATTCATATAAAATTAAATAATTTAATAATAATACTTAAATAATAATTTAATTATTAAATAATAATAAATAATTATTTCTTTATAAAAAATATCAAACAATAAATAAATTATTAGAAATTGATTATTTAATTATAGAAAATTAATTAATTAAAAATTATATAATAATACTTATTAATTAATAATAATTAAATTATTAATTCGTAATTAATTATAGATAATAAAATTAAAATTAAATAAAAAATATTTATAAATTAGAAATAATATGAAAAATTAATAAAAAATAAATGCATTATTAAAATATTTTCAATAATAATGGAAAATGCATTTATATATTATAAATTAATTTATAATAAAATTAAATAGTAAATAACAAAATTATTTAATAAAGTTAATAAAGAAAAATAAAAATATTACATAAAATAATGAAAGTAATAAAAAATAGGGACATTGTTAAAATAATACATTATATATAAATAATGAAGACAACATTAATAATGTATAAATACATTAATGTATTGAGTGAATTAATATATTAGTTAATGTATTAAAAATATTAAATAATAACTAAATTATTAAAATGATTATTTTAATTATCGAAATTAATTAATTAAAAATTATTTTAATAGTATGTTTATTAATTAATAATAATAAAATGAATGTATTAATACATTAATGTATTTAATGCATTAATACATTATTAATGTGTTAATACATTATTAATATATTTAATACATTAATATATTAAATATTTAATTTATTTAATGTATTAATGCATTAAATACATCAATGTGTTAATGTATTTAATATATTAGCGTTCCGTTAAATTAATAATATATTTAATACATTAATGTGGTAATGTATTTAATACATTATTAATGTATTTAATACATTAACCTATTAAATACATTATTTATGTATTAATACATAAATGAATTAAATACATTAATGTATTAATGCATTAAATACATTAATGTAGTAATGTATTTAATATACATTAATGTATTTAATGTATTAATGTATTTAATGTATTAATGTATTTAAATGTATTTATTAATAATATTAATATATTTAATGTATTTAATACATTAATGTATTTAATGTGTCATTAAATACATTTATGTGTTAATGTATTTAGTAATGTAATGTATTTAATGCATTAATGTGGTTTAATACATTAATGTATTAAATACGTGTATTTAATGTATTAATGCATTAAATGCATTAGTAATGTTAATGTGAAATGTGTTAAATACATTAATGTGTGAATGTGAAATGTTCGTCAGAATGCGACATGCGATGTAGGAAAATGTTTGTCATAATGCGACATGGGGAAATGTTTGTCATTAATGTGAATAATGTATTTAATACATTAATGTAGTATGCAATCTATTTAATGCATTAATGTAGTAATGTATTATGTATTTAATGTATTTAAATGTATTTAAATGTATTAATGTATTTAATGTATTTTAATACATTAATGTATTAAATACATTAATGTGTTAATATTAATGCATTAAATACATTAATAATAGATATCTTATTTAATGTGTTAATGTATTAATGTGTTGATGTGTTAATGTATGTAATGTATACATTAATGTGTTAATGTATTTAATGTGTTAATGCATTTTAATGTGTGTATTTAATACATTAATGTGTTAAAACCATTAATGGATTTAATGTATTAATGCATTAAATACATTATGTG
The DNA here is from genome assembly GCA_010110895.2 of Picea sitchensis. Taxonomy (NCBI): domain Eukaryota; kingdom Viridiplantae; phylum Streptophyta; class Pinopsida; order Pinales; family Pinaceae; genus Picea; species Picea sitchensis. The sequence continues at coordinate 5,480 of SNQJ01S0020710.1, read as the reverse complement.
TTAATGTATTTAATATAATGTACAATATTAAATATGTTATGTATTAATATGTTGAATACATTAATGTATTAAATACATTATTAATGTATTTAATACAGTATATTAAATACATTATTATATTAATGTATTAATACATTAATGAATTAAATACATTAATGATAATGCATTAAATACATTAATGTTATTAATCAAAATTCTCGTCACATTGTGATGATGAGAAACGTTCGTCACAAATGTGACATTTGAAGATTTATGGTCGTCACATTGTGACGTTGGGAAATGGTATTAATACATTAATGTATTAAAATACATTAATGTATTTAATGTATTAATGCATTAAATACATTAATGTGTTAATGTGAATGTGTTAAATACATTAATGTGTTAATGTGAAATGTTAGTGAGAATGGAGCATCGACGTGGGAAAATGTTTTGTCCTTAATGGAAACTGTAGGGAAATGTTTGTCATTAATGTAGTAATGTATTTAATACATTATTAATGTATTTAATACATTAATGTAGTAATGTATTTAATGTGTTAATGTATTAATGTATTTAATGTATTAATCTGTCATTTAATGTATTTAATACATTATTATTAAATACATTAATGTGTTTAATGTATTAATGCATTAAATACGTGTGTGTTAATGTATTTAATGTGTTAATGTATTAATGTGTTGATGTGTTAATGTATATGTAATGTGCTACATTAGTAATGTTAATGTTTTATTTAATGTTTTAATGTATTTAATGTGTTAATACATTAAATACATTAAAATACATTAATGTGGTTCATCCATTATTAGGTAAATACGATAATGTGTTAATATTATTTAATATATTAGCATTATTAAATATGTTAATGTATTATTATATTTAATAATACAATGTATTATACATATTAATGTATTTAATACGTTAACAATATTAAATACATTATTATATTAATTTATTAATACATTAATGAATTAAAATACATTAATGTGAAATGCGGTAAATACATTAATGTTGATAATCAAATATGTTTCGTCATTAAATGATGAGGAGACAGTTAGGTCCTGATGTGACATTGGAATTATGAATTAGATCACATTTGCGACGTTGAAATGGTATTAATACATTATTAGTATTAAATACATTAATGTATTTAATGTGAAATGTGTTAAATACATTAAATACATTAATGTGTTAATATGAGATGTGTTAAATACATTAATGTGTTAATGTCAAATGTTCGTCAGATCAGATGGAGCATGCGACGTGGAAAATGTTTGTCATGTCGACATAGGGAAATGTTTGTCATTAATGTGTGTGTATTTAATACATTATTAATGTATTTAATACATTAATGTAGTAATGTATTTATTAGCATTTAATGTATTAATGTATTTAAATGTATTTATGTATTATGTATTTAATGTATTTAATACATTAATGTATTAAATACATTAATGTGAACTAATCTATTAATGCATTAAATACATTAATGTGTTAATGTATTTAATGTGTTATTATTAATGTTGATGTGTTAATGTATGTAATGTATACATTAATGTGTTAATGTATTTAATGTGTTAATGCATTTAATGTATTAATGTATTTAATGTATTTAATACATTAATATATTTATCATTAATGGTTAATGTATTAATGCATTAAATACATTTAATGTGTTATCATATTTAATATATTAACGTATTAAATATATGTTAAGTAATATATTTGGTACATTAATGTATTAAATACATTATTAATGTATTAATACATTAACATGTAAATACATTATTATATTAATGTATTAATACATTAATGAATTAAATACATTAATGTGTGTCATTAAATCTGATAATGTTATTAATCGAAATGCTTTCGTCACATTGCGACTTGTTGAAACATTCATCACAAATATGTGACATTGTTAGGTTTCATATTCGTCACATTCTGACGTTGGGAAATGTTTATCATAATGCAATTTTAGTCACAATGCAATGGAAATGTTCATCATAATACAATGGAAATGTTGGTCACAATGGATGTATGGAATCATGTTATACATTTTGGACAATGATTCCTTACTTTCCTAAGGACATTGATAACAAAATGCTCGTCACATTGTGATGATGGGAAGCGTTGAGCCTGATATGACATGGGAAATGGTAGTCACATTTGCAACGTGGAAATGTTCATCACAATTCGATGTAGTGAAATGTTCATCATAATGCAATGTTTGGAAACACTTGACATAGTGTGAGATCATCTTGCTTTTTGACGTTGGGAAATGGTCGTTAGATTGTGGCGTCAAGAATTTTTTATCATGTGGCGATGCAATGTTCATCTCATCGTGACATTGGGAAATGTTAGTCGGAGTGCGACGTTGGAAATGTTAGTCTAATGAGATGTATGGAATCATGTTTACACTATTTTAGACAATGATTTATATTTTTCCTAGGACATTGATTAAAAGGGAAATTTTCGTCACAGTGCGACGATGGGAAACGTTCGACACAATGTGACATTATTAAATGGTTGTCACATTATGACGTTGGGAAATGTTCTTCACAATGCGACATGAGAGGAAATGTTCATCCTTAATGCAATGTTAGTCACAATGCAATGGAAATGCTCATCATAATACAATGGAAATGTTGGTCACAATGAGATGTATGAAATCATGTTTTACTTTTTGGACAATGGTTTATTTTTTCCCTGGAACATTGATAAGAAAGAAAATGTTTGTCACATTGCGACGATGAAACGTTCGTCACAATGTGACATTTGGGAAATGGTCGTCACATTTGCGGCGTTGTGAAGTAATTTCATCACAGTCCGATGTGGGGAAATGTTCATCGCCAGTACAGTGTTTGGAAACACTTGACACAATGTAGAATCATATTTTACTATTGTGACGTTGGGAAACTGGTTGATATAATGTGGCGTATAATGTTTGGAAATGTTTGCGTTTTTGGAAATGTTTGATGCATTCTGATGTCAAAATATCCATGTATATCACACCATGGTGCTATGGTTCTTCATATAGTGATGACGAGTCTATGTCCATATCATTGCGACGTCAGAGAGTTCGTTGCATTTTTCAAAGGTTTTTGTAACATAATGGGGTATGAGCATGAATGTCACATATGAGAGTGGTTTATGTTCATCACACATTGTGACGTTGGCAAATGTTCATTTTCATTTCAATGTAGGGCTACGTTTGTCTCATTGTGACAATGGGTTCTGCATATCACATTGTGAGAAGGCATTATATTTATCCACATTGCAGCGTTTGAAAATGTTTGTCACTTTGCTTAATAAGGGAATGGGTTCATCACATTGCGACGACAAGACTATGTTATAAAGCATAAATATGGAAATATTAAATCATGTGTGATTTTGTTGAGTACTACACATGTCCTTTATTGTCATCACATTGCAACATAGCGTGTTTTCTTATCACACTATGGATTTAGAATAGGTTTATTACATTTTTGATATCGGGTTATGCTTGTCGCATTACACAGCGTTAGGGAATGGTTGTCTCATTTGTGTTGGGCTATGTTTGTCACATTGGGACAATGGGTTATGTTTGTCATATTAAAAAATTTACAAATGTTTCTCACGTGTGCCATTGGGATATTTGTGTCACATTATGACGAGGAGGCATATGTTTTTTCATGTGCGACATTTCAAAATGTTTCACACATTGTGATGTTAGGATATTTGTTTCACATCACATTGCAACAATAGTAGATTTTTGTCCTTGTGACGACCAAGCTATGTTTGTTACATTCTGGAAATAGGGCTAGGTTCACAACCTTTTTATGTTACTATGTTAGTCAAAATGTGACAATGATGAGGAAGCTATGATGGGGCTAAGTTCATCACATTGAGACAATGGGGCTATGATGGTCATTGCAACAATACTATATTTACTCATATTGCAACTTTAGATTTACTTTTCGCCTTTAACGTTTGGTTATTTTGTCATGACAAGGAGTTGGTTCATTACACATTATGGAAGAAATTTTTCTCCGTGTTTTTGAAGGAAATATAACAAAGTGTTTCATTTTTCACAAGGGTGGAATTTTGAACTCGATTTGATTTATTACGGTAAACTTGGTCCATTACTTGTTCTTTTATACATAAATCTCATATCCTTCTCTTGTATATATAGAGATTATACAAAGAGATTTTTATTTCCTATTTAATCAATATATAGTATTATTACTTTTATTTTATTATAAGTCTGTTTTGAATGTCAACATATGGTGACGTTAACATTACTTAACATCTTTTACACATTGATATCAACACATTACTTAATCCATCGATTCCAATAGGGGCCTATGGTGATAAATATTTAAATTCGTACTTCCTCAGAATAATATTATTTATTGTTTAGTCAATATTAACATTATATTTGTGTACCCCGGATGGAAGAAATTCCATGGTTAAGCGACCTACAGGCCACAGATGCTGAGCAGTTGGAGAAGTTGGTGACAGTTGAGAAGGCAACGTCTAACAATGGCAAAGACGAGGATAGGAGGACTGTTGCTCCTAGTGTCCAGGGTGGCGGAGTGCTTGGTCCCCTCCTCAGCGATGAATACCTGCCCTTGGTGTTCGAGCTCCGCAGCCATATCGCGGACTTGGAACACAGGGCTCTCATCATGGGACAGTGAATAGATTTGCTCCTCGACGCGCTCTCTGGGGCCCCAATTCAGCGTAAGTGCCCCATGTGCATTCAGACTTTTGCCATTTCGACGGAAACTGGTGGGAGCGACACGTCACTGGGTGCCTAGGCTGCCCTGTTCTCCAGTTTCTTTCCTCAAGAATAATATTTATTGTTTAGTCAATATTAACATTATATTTGTGTACCCCGGATGGAAGAAATTCCATGGTTAAGCGACCTACAGGCCACAGATGCTGAGCAGTTGGAGAAGTTGGTGACAGTTGAGAAGGCAACGTCTAACAATGGCAAAGACGAGGATAGGAGGACTGCTCCTCCTAGTGTCCAGGGTGGCGGAACGCATGGTCCCCTCCTCAGCGATGAATACCTGCCCTTGGTGTTCGAGCTCCGCAGCCACATCGCGGACTTGGAACACAGGGCTCTCATCATGGGACAACGAATAGATTTGCTCCTCGACGCGCTCTCTGGGGCCGCATTTCAGCGTAAGTGCCCCATGTGCATGCAGACTTTTGCCATTTCAACGGGTGCTGGTGGGAGAGACACGTCACCGGGTGCCTAGGCTGCCCTGTTCTCCAGTTTCTTGTTTTTATGTGTTAATTGCTATATGTTTCTCTGGACCACTGGCATCTGTCCTGGTTTCCTACGGGCATGACAGATGTCTTTTTCTTAAATATATTACTGTATAAACTGCTAGGTGCCTCCCAATAATGTTGGTTTCCGGTTACCGGCAACATTTTTTGGTGACTGTAGCTTTGAAGCTGTTTACTTTGTCAAAGTTTTGAGATAATATATT
>SNQJ01S0020709.1:57922-75870 GCA_010110895.2 Picea sitchensis | reverse complement strand
CATCCTTGTTCTCACATGATCATATCAAAACCCACTAAACTAGATAAGAAAATTTTGACATTTTTTCAAAAATTTCTAAACTAAGCATGAAATCAATATGTAAGTAGAAAAATGAAAATGAAATGCATCTAAACTACTATGAGCAATCATAATGCAAATGCAGGGAATCAAAATGACTTACCTACTTACCTGGGGTCCTAGAACCTTAAAGATCAAGTCCTAAAGGTGTTAGGTGAAATCGTACAACCAGTGCAACCACCTGATCATCAGACAAAGATATTTCCCCCTGTGCTTAATCATGTGAAACAACAAAGATAAGTCTAGCACATAGAAATCATGAGCATAAATAGACATATAATCAATCATTAAATAAAACTCATGAATGTGGGTGGGAGGGAGGAAATCCTGCTGAAAAGAGAAACCACAATCTCGATCATCTTGGAACTCCCGCCTGCAAGCATAGCCACAAGCCCGATCTATCCATCTCTGGAGTGGACTAGATGATGGCTCATCTTCATCCTAACTTAGGAAATCACTGCTCCCTGAAGGCTGTGAAAGGACAAGAGATCCAAAGAAAACCCTACAATTTCCCAAACAAGAGGAAACAGGGTAAGGCACAACCTTAGAGGAAGACTTCTCTGTTGGGCTCACGAAACGTCTCTTCTTTGTCTGCAAATCCCTGCCCAAAGTTTCAACATGAAAGTACTTATGCTTGGTAGTATGGACCTTGAGTTGCTTTGGGCAGGCCACGACCTGGTGTCTATCAAAATCTGAGTATGGTGGTTGAAAATCATCCTGAAAATGTTGCGTCAGGTCATCTTCAAATGGATGGAACAAATTTGTGATCATGTCACCATCACAAACATTTGAGTCAAATATGCATGGAGACCAATCCTTCATTTGAGGGTTGCCCTCAACGTCATAAATCGGATCTCCGTCAAAGGTGAAAATGCTCATGTCCCATCCACGTTTTCCAATCTATATGAAAGAGTCAATATGTTGATCAACTGCATCTGAGGCCTCTTCACTTCCAAGATCATGGAACAGGTTGTCATCAAAATCCTTGAAAGGGTCATAACTCATAGTGTTCTCCTCTTTTTCTTCAGCGTGATAAGCTTCATCAGGATCTTCTTGGAAGTTTTCTTCATAAGCACATTCTTCAATCGTGTCTTCATCTGTGAGGGCTTGGCCTTCGACAGATTCGTGCAATAACTCTTTTACTTGGTTCATCATCTCTTCAGCAGCTTTTTCCCTTTCCATCTGCAAAATTTCCTTCCATGAGGGATGGTCTTGGTTGATTCCAAGGTGCCATAGTCCCACCGACTAGAAGAACACCTCAAAGGAGTTTCCAGGGGAGAGCAAGGCTTATCAAAGGATGAAAGGGGAGAGCAAGGGAAAGGTGAGTAAGGGAAAGGTGGAGTCGCCAGACAAACTTTAAAGAAGGTTTGTCAAAAGAAAAGGGTAAGTTCTTGGAGTGGAGTCGTCAGGCAAGCTCGAGATGAAGGCTTTGGGATAGAGACTTGCCAAAAGTGTCGTTTAGGGCACGAAGAGGATTCAAAATCCTCCCCGACAACGACACCAAAATGTTATAGCGCAAGTTGTAGGTTAGGCAAAGCCCAACCCAACCAAGGAACAAGTGTTACAACTTTGGGAATCCTACACCCAATGTCACCTCGATGTAGGTCCTGCACTTCAAGGGTGACTAGGTCACTCTAGGGAGACGATCCCGATGACCCTAGGGGGATTGAGATGGAGATGGAGATAGATGGAAGTGAAGCCCCTATAGGTCGAGTCTAAATGGAATGAAGGGTAGGGAGAGATGCCTTGTAAGCCAAGTAAAGGTTGCCCGACAAGTATAGTGCTTTTTTGGATGATTGTACCTACCCGAGACACAAGAAAACACACCTTGCAACGGTATATGTTAGTTGGATCAACAAGTTAAGCTTGTTGTCCCTAATTTGCAGCAATAGATGACAATATATATCAGCAAAAAAAAGATACTATAAGCTGCTCAATATGTGCTCAAGATCAAGTAGAAAATGCAAGAGAAAGACTAGCAATTGACTAGCTAAACTCAAGATAAAGAACCAATACTCTTAGCACAAAGATAAGGCTGTTGTAAACACTTGTCTGCAGCAAATTATATCAGCCTTATGGTTGTAACATTCAATGTATTACAGCAAGAAAATCAGCCACTAGGATCCCCTCAAACTTTGCCAAAAAGTGCGCTAGGACAAGGAGAGTAAATGTGCAAACTTTGAGCAAAAACCAATGGTTGATAAGAGAGTTATTAGAGCAAGTATGTTAGGGTTTCTGCAGCCCTAATGGCTGAAGAAGCAAATTTGTAACAGCAGCAATAAGTAGCCCTTAGATGAGGATGCCCTAGTGGCTGTGAGGTGCCCAAGGCACAAAGAAAACAATCCACTTTGCAAGAAATAAAAATAACCGAAACTCATGTTTCCCAATACAACATTTTATTTCTCCAATGCAACAAATTAATGACTAGTGCCTTTACTATTGGGTTAATGGAATCACAAGGAGCTTAGAGAACCTACCTCCTTGGGGGTGTAAGCCCTTTTACTTCCCTAGGCAAGTTTCTCTAAGCTAGGGTTTAAGCTAAGAGGTTGTATGACCTTATACTTCTCTTAGCAAACCCTTAATCAATGAGATGAAGCAATAAAATGGTGAAGACTATGGTGGGGGTGTATGCCCTTATACTTCCCACCCAACTCCTAGCATAAACAATACTTGACTTGAATAAAATGATAGCAAAAGAGTAAAAACCATACCAAGATCAAGAGAGATGCTAAGACAATCCACCACAAGAGCTAGAGAATAACCTTCCAAGGCTAGCACATCACTTCTTCCATTAACCATTCACAACCATAGCCATACACAAGAGCTAAAAGAGCTAAAGAGGCCGAAAATTTCAAACCAAAGCCTCTCACAAGAGGAGAGTTATGATTTAAAATGAGATCTTATGATCCCTATTTATACAAAAATTAGCCAACATGGCTTGTCCACAAAATAAGGAGTAAAACACAAGTTTAGGGGTCAACAACCCTAATCTTGCCCCCTTAACAAAATAATATTAAACAATTCACTTAAAATTCATCTTTTGTACAAATTAAACCCTAATTTAGGAGGATGCCACCCCTTTAGGGGACGTTTTGCCACTTTGAGGAGGTCGTTGGTGTTGGAGAAGTATGGAAGGGCCTCCCAAGGCCACGTGTCAAGCATCTAGTTGATCTCGTAATGGTGAAGACCCTCTTCTCCTCAAAACGTTCAAGTGCAAATGAGTGGCACCTCACCACCAAGCCCTAGCCTCCATAGTCATGATGTCATGCTCAAAAATGGGACGTTTTGCCCCTCCTGGGCAAATCGTTTGGCAAGAAAAGGGTGGGCTAGGTCGTCCAAGTCATCATCAAGGTCGTCCAAGTTATCTCTCTCTCATCTGGCATGTGGGCCCCTAGTATCCAACCTATGGGCTTGTAGCCCCATGGAAGCCCAAGTTAGGCTTGTTCTCCCAAAATTGTCCACCAGCTAGGTCCTGCAAAGACAAATGAACACGCCCTCCAAGGATCTCAAGTCATAACATCATGATAAGTGGATCCAATCAATAAATAAGCCATCTAAGCATTTGCATCAAAGATTACTATATCAAACAATTAACAGCTCAAAGACACTATGCGACTTGTCAAGCTTAAGTATGGGAGGGTTGACGAAGTGTCCTATTGGGTAGGTCTTGCCCTAGGTCAAAGAGAGCCTCCAAGAGGTCCCTCTCTAAGCCATGTAAAGTGTATGAGGTGGATGGGTTCAAGACTCAATGGGCATAGGGCTCATGACATACTAGGGGTCGTAGTGTCTCATTCATGGGTGCCTTTGTAGAGGGTGTGTGGTACCTTCGTCCGCAATGCACTTTTTCCAAGCCCATCATTTGCCTTTTATCTTTCTTTCTTTATATTTCTTTCATAATAGCAGAAGGAGAGGTTGAAGGTCACTCCCCTGGCATGGTGACCAGATGGTGACATTGTCACCCACAAATGCCTAATGGAAATGAGAAGGTTGGCTCGTGATGAGACCCCCTTTCTCTCAACCATGCAACTGAGAGTCATTGCCATGGTTTGGTGACCAGATAATGACAATGTCATACCACTAGATATCCATGGACATGATAGGTCGGCTCGTGATGAGACCTCCTATCCTTCAATCTACCTTTCAGGGATTTCTTTGTTATATTATGGGTCCCCTTTTATTTGAAGATAAGTGTTTTATTGCTTTCTTGGGTGATCCCTGGGCGAAACATCTGGAAGGTTCATATATGGCTTTTATCTTTTACCCAACACCAACCCCTCGAGGCCTTTAGCCCCGTCTTCCCATAGAATGAGGGACAACCCCTTCTTGGGTCAATACACCCTAAAATCCCAAGAGATAAGGGAATGGAGGGGAATAATGATAGAAAATGGTAAGTATGGTCGAGAACGGTACGACGACTCACTAAGGGATTTCCCAGTAGCAAACCCATTCCCAAAGAAGACCACTTACTAGGGCACAATGTCAACCACCAAGGTGTGGCAGAGCAAAAGGCATAATGTCCAAGCAATCTAAGATACAACATAGTCAAATGGCTTAGGTATTGAAATGATGCTCACCATAATACTGACTTGTACCTCATGAAGCAAGGCCCACTGCCTTTCGGAAGCCAACTGGTGTGGTGGATGCCATCTGTAAACCTGTGACCATCTGTGGTGGTGAGTGGGTTTTCCATCTGTGCAAAGGGGTACTGTTGGTCATGTAATCTCTCGACACTCCATGTCTGCAACCTGAGGACCTCGAGACATCATCTCCTTAGTTATCCACAAAATGGGTATAACAAAGCCAACAAGAACTTTGGCAGGTGAGATTGAAGTAATAGTTGTTAGCCAAGGCCAAATATTACTCCAAATAGAAAGTTGGGGAATTGTTTCCTCGTCTCCTTCAAAACTAAAGCTTGTGGAGACCACAAGCCTCCCAAAATAGTGAAAATAGTGAGGGATGATAAAAAATGGATCTACATAGTTATTATATGACTTTATTGATGCTTTGGAATTGGGAATATAAAGTTTGGGACCTAGAAGGATCAATTTCGATCAAATCTTAAAAATTGCACTAACAGAACAGAATTGTAAATCCTTCAATTCAAGGTCAAAGAAGTGGAATTTTGGCATGTCAAACCTCGAGGGCAATGGTCCTAGAGGTTCTCACTACATTCTACATGTCAACAGCTTTCCAACGACGACCCATTTTTGTCAAACAGGGTCAATATGCAAACGTTATGCTCCCTATAAGGTCCAAGTGGAAATTGTTATCCCCTAGCCTAGGGATAACTAAGGAGATTATGTCTCGAGGCCCACAGGTCCTAGACATGGAGTACCGAGAGCCATATTGACTTGAGCCTGGCCCTGGAGGGGCCATCCTTCTTCTTCAGCGCCTCCATCTTGTCAGCAGCAGCATCCATCCCATCAGCCTGGTCCTTCAGCAGTAGTGGATCTTGCTCCATGAGGTAATGAGTCTAGGTATCATGGTATGTGTCACTATGATTCTCAAAACATTTGGATATGTGCATTTAATTCTCTTTACTTCTAACGTGTGCTTGGACCTTATGCCTTTCCACTTGTCCACACCTGGGAGGAATGACAGGATGCCCTAGCAAGTTGGTTCCCTTAGGATTTGAGTTGTTGTTGGGTGGGTTCATGAAAGGTCATCGTCCATTCCCACCATACTTATCACTTTTCATCTTTTTCCCTCTCATCCATCCCCTACATTGGTTCGGGCATTGGGTTTGCCAAGCTAGCAAAGGGTTGTACCTTACCTTGTGGGAAGAAGGGGCTAAAGGCCCAAAGGGTAAAAGTAGCTGGCAAAAGATAAAAGCCAAAAAAACAAAACCTTCAGATGCTTCGCCCAGGGATCTCCAAGAAAGCAATAAAAGGCTTCTCAGCAAGAAACAGAGGGACCCATAAAATAATAAAATCAAGACCTAGTTGGAGAATAGGGGGTCTCATCACGAGCCAGCCTATTAGGTCCATGGGCATGTAGCGGTATGACACTACCATTCAGTTGGTCACCACGCCAGGGTAGTGGCTCTTGGTGGCATAGCCAAGAGAAAGGGGGTCTCATCACAAGCCAGCCTTCTCATCTACGTGAAATGCTTGTGGGTAACATTGTCACCACTGGTCACCACGCCTGGTCTGTGTCCCCTAACTAGTCTCTTGAAAGAAGAAGCAATAAAACAAAAAGGTAAAAGGCATTGAATGGGCTTGGAAACATTTGCATCCATGACAAGGTGCAGCTCACCCTTTTCAGAGGCACCCACAGGTAAGCCATACATTTCCCTGTCATCACTGCACCCATTGCTCAAACATCCCTACACCACCTCATCCACTTACATGACCTGGATTTGCCTTCACCTAGAAACATCCCACGTCTAATGAGAATTAGCCCAGTAGGACCTCCTGACACCCTCTCCAAACCTGGCTGGTAGAATAGCATAACGTCTTTGAACACTTGTCTGGGAAAGGGGGGTTTTATGCACATGTTTAGATAACTTGATTATTAGACGCGATTGACATAATTATGGTCCATGTTACTTATGAGCCCATGGAGGGCATACTTGTTGTTGCAGGGCCACACCCGACAGACAGGTACACATGGGGAGATGATTAGTTCGAACCTCTATAGGGCTAAAAGCCCACCAGATGGATACTGAGACCCCAGCTAGGCGCAGACACATGTCAGAGGCTTGCACCGAAAAGAGAGGAGGACATTCCACCAGAGACAGTCTAGCAGACCTAGACCTAGGGGGGTCTTGCCCTCCCACTATGATGTTGGCCTTGGAAGGCCCATGACGTCACCTCTGTGACCCTTGACATCACCCATCATTTGATGGACACTTTGGAGGCAGTTGTGTGCCAAGTGGCACGTGTGGCTTGATCCAGAGGCCTAACGTTTTGCTCCTGGAGGCCAACGTTTCACCTGAGAGGCCTAGTGTCACCCTAAAAGGGCATGACATCGCCTTTTCTACTAGATTTAGGGTTTAATTTGTCATTTTTATGTAAAAACTGGATATTACATGTAAACTAGCCATGTCGACCTTTTTGACCTAATTTGTAAATTAAAGGTCATTTGTTTTGTATAAATAAGGGGAAAATCTCTCTTATTTTGGATGATCTTTCACTCACACTTAAGTGAGGTCTGAAATTTGCGCCCTACTTAGGGTTTATTGGCTGAAATTTGGTGCGCACTTCTTGAAGGAGGCTAGTTTTGGTGTATTTTAGCATTTTTCTTGGTGGAAGTCTTCAAGTAGGCCTATTGCTAGATGATTCTTGGTGAATGTAAGTAAATTGTTGCAATTCTTCTTCATTTTGAATGGTTATGGTGTATTTATCTTGCATTTCTTCCAAGATTATGAAATTGCTAGTTAAAACCCTAGGAGGCTAAAGCACATGTTATTGTTCTTGCCTTAACAACTTTCCACCTACTAGATTGTGCTAGAAGCCCTATTTTTTTTTAAGCTTTGTGCTAAGGGCCTTGCCATTGCAACACCCTAGCATCATTTGTTTCATCTAGTCGTCATCTACTTCATCCTTGAGCTAAAGAAGGAGGAAAACCGCTATGGCCTAGGGTTACCTACWTCCTAGTGGCCATTTTCCCCCTAGGGTTTAGTGACTGAAGCCTTGGGTTACCAACACTTCAATCATTGACTTTCTTGTCTCTAGCTCTTATATTATCATTTGTTCCTTCAAGATTGYCGCTGCTAAAAGAGACCCCATTAACCCTAAAAGCATTGAYTTAAGCCTTCCACTTGATTGATTGATGAAAACAACTCTCAAAACTTTTACCTCAAGCTATCTACTAACCTTCCCTAACCCTAGAGTAGACTAATTAGCTAACCTACTTGTTGTTGTTACAAAAGTAAGCTACAGCCATCTATTGYAGCAATAAAAGCACTTAAAAGCAATTATAAAGTTGATTTATACACTGCCTAATTAGCTTCTGACAAATGCTAGTACATTGCTATCATTGAATTATTATTTTTGGTCATTGTGAAGCTTCTTTAAGGCATTATTTGTGAAGCTATTATCTTATAAACATTGTTGTTATAAAATTCCGTTTGCTTCATCATACATCAGCTATTGCTTTTATTGATAAGTCCATGGTTTTATGAAGTACTAACATCAAATTGTACTTGCAAAAGATATTGTTTTCTTGTTGCTTTGTTCTGGGCAGGTACATCTAAGCACTTCATTACATCATTAGTAAAACCTTGGGACTTTCTAATCAATGTGACTTGTGAGAGGGGATACTTTTATAGACACTTTAACCTTTGCCTTCTCAAATCCCCAGGTCACCGGGGACATCTCCTTTTGGGCCATCAACCCTAAATAGAAAGAGGCATCCTATTGAGGTGACAGTTATAGGATAACCTCCTGTTACGCCAATTTGCCTTCCTTTAGCCTTTCCCTTTGGGACAAGTACAAATTGCGTGATAACAGAAACCATATGTCCAATTATTCCCACAAGTCCAAGTAGCAACCATGTTGATCACCATAATTCACACATGTGGAGCTAATGACGTATGGGAGTCCACTAGATACTTATAGAAGCATCATGGAGATTCCAATAGGGTTTTGAGACCCTAAGCTTAACCCTAACTCAAATTATCAAAAACTTGGCAAAAGGGGGTAACCAAGTTGACTTTTTTTAAGCCACCATTGTTGTTACATAGTATGAGCAATGAGTGTGGAGATACTAACAAAGCAAAGAGAGAAGCATATTGTATAGGATTGTACAAGACCATAGTGTCTCATAGCTTCGCAACAAGCTTGGGTAGCTTTGTAATCTATATTGTAATCTCCATAATATAAGAAGAAGAAAGGTCTAGTCCTTCATTTCTTGTTAGTTTTCCCACATCAGGTTTCTAGGGTAAATTTTGCATTCCAATGTATCTTTGCTACAGTATTTTTGTTTCATGTCACAAGAGTTAAAGAATGCATTTAGTGTGTTTTACTTCCTATAAAATCACTAAACAAACAAAAAGATTAGTTGTGCAATCGAGCATAGTCTCACCATAATTGTCATAGTTACAAATTTGTTTCTATGAGCTGACCATTGGAATATCCAAGGCAATATACAAATCAGAGGATCTTCTCTGTTGCCAAACATTCATTCATGTAACGTCAAATAAGCAAGCAATTTTGGTATGGTAGCATAAATTCTTATCATAATGTGTGTATTTCCTTTGATGATTTCTTTTTGTTTGTGTTTAAATTTAAAATACAAATATGGCTGAGATATTAATCTTAAAAGCATTAATAACTTGTTTAAACCCTTTTTGACCCACATACTACAATCACCACAAACCCTAATTATATTCATTGAAGATCATTTTGCTTTGAAACCATGAAAAAAGGTGGATATACAAACAAAGAAGACTATGAAATATAAGAGATTTTATTTAATGTAGATGAATTAATACAGCAAGGGAGATGCCCTTTTATTTCATCAATTATGTAGTTGTGCCACCTAATTGCCTCAACCACTTTATTAACTAATGATCTAATATCACTTTATTTGTCAATTGTTTAGGTGCAATTCAATGAATTCAATTTCAGATCTGAAAATTACTTCCGAGTGACTTCAAACAGTGAACCCTAGGGTTGTTATCACTGAATAATTTTACACTGAAATTATGGCAGAAAATTACAGCGGAAACATTAAGATCAGAGAAAAACCATCTATGCACAAGAGACACAAATTTTTGTTCTGTAAACTTTTCAGATTTAGAATTTCTGAGGGCAAAACCAGCCCTCTCAGAAATCACCAAACTAGCAAATCTGAGGACAAAAACCAATCCTCCTAAAAATTACAAATTCAACAAATTTCCGGAAAAATTCCAACTTACAAATCTGTTGTTGTACAGTCTGGTGACGTCACCTGTACCTTTACACGTACGGCATGTTTTGTACCACACGTGTGGCTTGTTCACATGTGTGGCATGTTCACACGTGCGGATTGTTCTAGTTGTAGCACACGTGCGGCATGTTTTGGCCGTACCACACGTGCAGACTTCTCTTTCTTCCTCCTGTCACACATGCCACTATCCTCCTAGGCTGAAACACTGAAGAGAAAGAATGTCCAAGAACCCTAGGCCAAATTTGCCAAAGTGAAGAATTTCCTTGTTGAAATTTCCACCCAATCTCCTTAGCACAAGTGCTCATTCACTTATGCCAACTCCATAATGTCACAATAAGATCTTGAAGTATCTCCTCACATTGCCTCTCCTTTTATAGGAGTCTAATGAGTGAGTTTAGGAACCCCTTCTAAACTCAACATTAAGTTAGAATTGTTTAATCACCCATGTGGGTGTGAAGCCCCAACAACAATCCAAAGGGGTTTTCACCAAAACAAAAACAAAAATGCAATGTGAGGTGCCAACAAAAATTTTCACATGCCCGACACCAAGGCCAATGTGAGAACACATGCTTGATGCTACAAAACATCAACATTATTAAAGTCATTTAATAACATCATGACTTCATTACATTTCAACTTAGCACTATAGTGTTAATACTCCAACAACAGAAAGTACAGCAAAAGGGGTACAAAATATAAGTTCTTATTTTCCCTCAACAATTAAGGATTCAACTCTGGTGTTGTTCTTGATGACTTGGACAACATTGTGTGCCCCTACCAACTCAAATGCATTAACCAAACTACTAGCACTAAATTGGGCGACTACAATAGAAAATGCTTGATTTGTTCTTGGTAGTATTTTTCTTTCAAAAACAAAA
Source organism: Picea sitchensis (assembly GCA_010110895.2). Lineage (NCBI taxonomy): Eukaryota > Viridiplantae > Streptophyta > Pinopsida > Pinales > Pinaceae > Picea > Picea sitchensis. Next base: position 65,041 of record SNQJ01S0020709.1, on the reverse strand, counting down.
AATGCCATGGCTTTTAGGAAGGAAGGCAAGGCCATAGTAGTTAATCAAATTCGAAGTACTATTTTGGCTAATCATTCAATGAAGGTATAATCCCAAAAGTTAAAAGTTCATTTAAAATGGAACTCACTCCTAATCAATGACCATCCCCTTGCATAACTAGTATAGTCTCTCTAGATGAAAAACAAGGTTTTGGAGCTAAACAAAATAGCGGAGTAGAATATGAAGAAAACCCAAACTTAAGTGTTAAGGGAGATTTCATAGTTATAGATCCCTTTCTCCTCACAAGAAAGGCAAGTTCCACAAACCTTACCAAATTCAACTCATTATGGTGCGTGAGGGATCCACCAAAAGAAACCAGAAAATTGGACTAAAGCTAAGAAGTGGGATTTTTATAGTAGATATAGGATAATGGTCATATTTTGTACTTAGGATTATTTGTTAGGTGATCTTTGTTATAAATTACGTTGTGATGTAATCAAGTTATAATGTAAGGTTATGACTTCAGTTACTAAAGTTCTTAGATAAATGTCGAGAGTTATGTAACATACTCATAATGTATATTACCCACCTTATGATCAAGACTATGTATTATGACATTACACTTTAGAATGTAATCATCAAAGTACTTTTTCTCTCTTTTGCACATTATGTAAATGTTACTGTATGCATAAAAATCTAACATGGTATCAAAGCCACAACGCTGGAGTTTCAGGGGTGCAAGGTGAAGGTCAAAGCAAAATCGAGGGATTGTAGTATGCAAAACATCGAACAAGGAAGGACAATAGGCCACACACTTTGAGCATATCATAAGCAAAATTGCAAGAAGCAATTGAGATGTAGTGCAAAAGATATGTGACTTTAAAAGTTTATTTATTTTATTATAAGCCAATTTAATAAATTAAATGGCACATTTATTAAACTTACAAAAAATAATGTTAGGAACATAATTTGAGAGAGAACAGAAGAATCTGGCTAAAAGATGCCAAACCAAAAAGACAATATATGCATGAAATTTGTTGACAGCTTGTGATGGTCAAATGTGTTAACACTAGTACATGAACCTCGTATCAACAGCTCATGTTAGCCCTTGTCCAAGATATTCCAGCTTTCTTGAAGATCATATCTGTTGAAAACGTGCCAACTAATTTCCCATGCAGTAGCATGCACATTAGCTAAATTTAGAATGTGCATGCATGCACTCTTCAGTGAACGGGTTGTGTAACTGGTGGATCAGATTGTAATCAATTTGTTTAACTATTTGATAGATGTTATATATACGTGCATACCCGTAGAGGTGAATGAGCAATATAGTGTAGCATAGTGTGTGTGAAGAGAGGAGAGGATGGTTGTATGCCTATGATTGGCTATTGTAATTCTTCCTTGAATAATAAGAATATCGATTATCATTGCCCCGTGGTTTTTCCCGTATTGGGTTTCTACATAAATCACTGTGTCAATTGTGTGTTTGTTGTTGTGTCTGGTTTGTTCTTGGTTTTATTTTCTTTGCCATTAAAATCTTGTTACATTTATGCTTCTGTTGCCCAACAAATGGTATCAAAGCGCAAAGTTGAAGGATATGAGAGCGAAGGAGAAGAGAATTTGGACACTTGATATCAGAGTTAGAGGAGAAGAGAATTTTGATCGTGGGGAATCAGTTCGCAAAGAAGGAAGAGTCGAGCAACTATGTTCGTGAGGAAGCCTGCATTGGTTAAATCCGGAGCCAAGGGTTCGAAGGTTTTGGACGTTTGTTGGTTCTTGAGCAAAATAGGAGACGAGGGTTTTTCTGAGCAAGAAGAGGCCACAAAGGTAGAGCAAAGCCGACTCTGGAACTCGAGATTATTTCGTGTTGGAGATAGTCGTCGCGCAGAGGAAGAGCAGTCAAGTTTTTCATGCTAAAGGAGTCGCACGCTTCTATTTTTTTTTTCATGCAGGTAAACTCATGTGGAGGTTGTAGGGTGAAGGCAAATCTCGCGCAGCCGAGACTACCAAGGTTAAAATCCTGCGCAATTGTTTTTTCGTTGGAAATGGGGGAGGTGCGATAACTAGTCATAATCCCTGAATATGCTTTGCAAAGGGTGTGATAACCTTTGTTTATCATGACATGAGGTATGAAAGTCCTTTAAGAAAGCAACCTTTATGAGGTATGAAAGTCATCATTTATAAATAAGTGGAGGATGTTTTTTTTAAGTGGGGGGTGTTTTAATAAAAGGTGAGGTGGATATCCTTGTTAAAAGGAATTATAAAGCATACATATATATGGTGGTTTGTTTTAAAAAGAGAAAAAAACCTTTTAATTAAAAGTTATATTTTGGAGTTTTAACCTTGAATATAATATTATTTCTCCATTTTAAAAAGGCTTAGTATTATAAACTTGGTTTGAGCACTTTGTGCTAATGGCAAAAGTACAGAGTTTGAAGTTTGAGGTGGAACCTCAATATGCGGGATCTGCTCGTAAAACAAAGCAATAGCAGGACTAGTGATGGTTGAGTCACCGTGAAGAAAAACAAAATGTATTTACATTGGAGTTGTAAAAATAATTGATTGCATGTAAATGGGCATACGTTTGTAAAACCTGGATAGGCATGCGTACCCCTAGTTTATTGGGTCACATATGAAAAGTCTAGACATAGATTTTGGTAGATTGAATATGTTGGGGGGCATGTATGTTGGGTTAACCTTGACTCGGAGAAAGAGTTAATGAGTTAAATCTGTTTTTTAGGTCAAAGCACGTAGTCTTTTGGGGTCCATGTTTTTGGGTAGCCCATGGTATTGTGTCCATGGATTGCATGTAATGAAGCCTATAAAAGGCTTGGTGAACTCCATTGTAAATGAGCCTAGAGGTAAGCGGTGAAGGCTTACTTGGTCGGCTTGGGCGGATTTGGTCAAGGGAATGTTCATGTTAAAGGTGGAGCACTAAGACTCCAGTGTAAATTCCCTGGAGGTGAGTGGCAAAGGTTCACTTGGGTTGGCAAAGGTTCACTTGGGTCGGCTTAGCCGGATTCGGTCAAGGTTTTTTCGAATGCAAAGTTCGAGGTGGAGCAGTGTGTCCAGGGTAGAAAGGTGGGTTTGTAGAAAGGCAGATGTGTTTAGAGATTTGTAGTGAAACGAACATCGACAGGTCAATCAAGTGTTTGAGAATATATGATGAAGGTAGGTTCATATCCATGGAACTTAGAAATTATTGCAAGGAAGTTGGGATCGAAAGGGCATGTTTAGTAATGCCAAGTTGCAGCAATAGTTATGGGCAGAAGCGATTGTGCTATCTGGTAACTTGGTCACCATCAGTTGCAAAAGACTGGAAGATTCTGAAAGAGGTATGAATAGGTCATCTAGTGATTACTCAAATGTGAAATTATTTGGTTGTGATGCTCGTGTTTTTATCAACATTCTAAGTAAGACCCAAATCAAATAGGTAGATCTTTGATATGGTGATGATGTTAAGTGATGCAAAATGTGGGATCCTACTGCCCACAGAATCATCATGGACAGAGATGCAGTGTTTGATGAATCTCCTTTTATAAAATCAGACATAGTAAAAGATGAGAGGTCCAAAGCATGATTGGTAGAAGAAGGGTATTTGGAAGGATTGACTTCCATGAAAGCTTATCACCATTTGTTAAAAGCTTGTTTCTATTCATGTTGTGTTGGTACTAGTTGTGTTACTTGATCTTGAGTTAGTACAGCGAGATGTTAAAATTGTTTTACATGGATTTTTTTGGGATAAGGAGATGTATATGGAACAACCAGAAAGGTTAGTTCAAGATCGCAATAGAAGATTTGTTTGCAAACTCGGGAATCATTGTATGGCATGAAGCATGCCAGGAAAACAGTAAAAGATGTTTGATTCCTTCATAGTGAGCTAAATTTTACAAGAAGTGGCTATAACCATTGTGTTTATGATATATTTATTATCTTGGTGTTTAATGTTATGCTTGTTGAAAGCACAAGCATGTTTGAGATCAACAGGTTGGCTCAGTTGGTTAGGACATTTGAGATGAAGGATCTAGGAGTAGCAAAACAAATCTTGGGCATGGAGATACACAGAGACAGGAAGGATGGTAAGCTTGGTTATCACAACAGAAGTATGTGGTGAAGATACTCAGAAAAACCGATATGAATAATGTGAAACCGGTAAAATCCCTTTGGCTTTCCATTATAAGTTTTCTTTAGGTTTATGTCCTAACTGATGAAGAATAAAAGGGTTATATTTCTCATGTATCGTATGTTAGTAGGAAATTTGATGTATGCGATGGGAAATGGTCAGTATTTCACATGCAATTGGTGTTGTCAGTAGACACATGGAAAAACCAGGTAAAGAGCATGGAAATGGGTGCTTCAGTATCTTAGAAGCACAACAATACAAGTATCACCTACAATGGTTGCAATGATTTAGTCTATGGTTATGATTCGAGAGATTTGGACAAAAGGAGACCTACCTCAGGTTATGTCTTCCAAGAATGCAAGGATCTATTGGGTAAGTTTGGACAGGAATAGGATGAGGTGTTTTGTGGTGGTCAAAGTGTTGTGCATTTGACTAAAAGTGCATCAGTTTATAAAGCAGGTTATAGATGGAGGAAGAATGGTCCATACCGGAGCGAATCGTGCAGACATGTTCACGTAACAGTATTGTTAGAGAAGTTGCGAAGCTGTGATGGTGTTTGGCTTCTCTTGGCTTGCAGGAAAGGTGATGAATAAATTTGGGCATGATATATTAGTTAAATTGTTGTCAAGGTGGAGATTGTTGAAAACGTGCCAACTAATTTCCCATGTGGTAGCATGCACATCAGCTAAATTTAGAATGTGCATGCATGCACTCTTTAGTGAACAAGTTGTGTAACTGGTGGATCAAATTGTAATCAGTTCGTTTAATTGTTTGATAGATGTTATATATACGTGCATACCCGTAGAGGTGAATGAGCAATGTAGTGTAGCACAATGTGTGTGAAGAGAGGAGAGGATGGTTGTATGCATGTGATTGGCTATTGTAATTCTCCCTTTAATAATAAGAATATCGATTATCATTACCCCGTGGTTTTTCCCGTATTGGGTTTCCACGTAAATCACTGTGTCAATTCTGTGTTTGTTGTTGTGTCTGGTTTGTTCTTGGTTTTATTTTCTTTGCCATTAAAATCTTGTTACATTTATGCTTTTGTTGCCCAACAATATCAACTTGGAGAAGGGTACTTTTCACAACGACATCATTGGACACATGCAGAGGAGCATCACTATGTGTTGTCCACTACCTTGGAGAGACAAATCAGATTGTTTTTTAGCATTATTGTGAGACATCAATGATCTTTCAAAAGACATTAGTGTTAGAATTCATCTATATGAGGTAGATTACTCATTAAGCTAAGTCCTAGAATTAATTAAATGATGGAGGAGTAATTTGTGGAGGTTGCTTGGTCAACAAGCTAAGTCAAATATGTTGATATTATGGTAGTTGTAGGAGGTATTAACCTCCATGCGTAACCTTTGACTAGAATAGAATATTCTGGAAGCCACGAAAATCCTAAACAGATGTGTAAAAACCCTAGAAGACAAGTCGGCTCAGTAAAATAGTTAATATTAAAGTTTTAGCTTCTAGAAGGACAAGTCAGCCCAGACAGGTGACAAAAACCACTATAAATAGGAGGTGCTTGAGCTCATTTGTACTCACTCACTTCACTCACTCTCTTAGAGAAGTATAGCACAAGTTTGGAGCTGCAATTACAAGAAAGGAAGGTGCATCTTCTGGGGTGATTCTTGCTCTCTCTCTCTCTCTAGCGTTATCTATCCTAAGGTATGCGCCCTACCTTCTAGTATATTCTTGGTAGTATTCTTGGTCTGTGGTCTTGGGATATCTTTCCGGTGCGCTATCCTTGGAGAAGGTGCGCTCTCTTGGTGACATTGTGGTTTTTCGAAATCATTCTCTCTATCAAAGGTTATAGTGCTTCGGGGTGGCTGCATGCCTATGGTTGGGAGACAATTTTGAATTGTCTATGGTGAAACGACCACATCAATATTTTAACAAAATACACTCTTGCATATTTTTTGTGACTTTTCTTGGTCATCAAGTTAACTTGAAAATGATTTAATCTGAGCAACTATTTCAAGATTTGAAGGAGAATAAATCAACCACATGGAAGGTCGTTCTTGCTACTAATTATGGAGAGGGTGCTTTTAATATCTTTAGAAAATCAAGTTGATGATGATTTGAAACAAGAACTACAAGCATAAAAGGAGGAAGAGGATGAAAAAAACATTGGTTGCTTATTATCCTTCATTTTTAATCTTGTCTTCTTCTCTTCTTCTCATCTAAATTTTGAGTCTATCAAAAAATATATTTGAGTGTCAACAAGGTCTTCAGCAATGACTTTTGGTCTAAATCCTCTCCAATTACTAGGGGAAAACTACTATATAAAGTTATGTCAAAATTATGTACCCTTGCATCTTTGATTAATGAAAGCAAGTTTGCTTGGGTCATAAGAATACTTCATTATTGAGAATTCCTCCGTGGCTCTCTTTGCTTATTGATTTCAAATTCTAAGATTCTAAATTAGCACGACTTAACCATTGACTACCTTGTTGATATTCATATTTTCCATTCTCTCTCATCGCCCATTAAGCTTGGCACCAATCACCCACTTAGTTTGAAGCATATTTTCTCTTTCGTTTTCTAAATTTTAATTGTAGATCAGCACCCTTTAAATGTTGTTTCGAGGTATCAATTGCAGATTATTGCAGATTTCAAGTGCAAGCAAAGAGACTATGTTAGGACCTCGAATGGGGTGCCACACGATCCACATGACACATAGGCAGATTGACATGACGATCTCCAGGAAGTCATATAGAGGAGAGCGTCGACGACGTTCATTTATTAGCTTTCCCATCTACTCGTCCCTTCCCCTGCACCTGGCTTGGAACATGGCTCTCTTGCGTGTGGATTTGATGGTCGTCTTCAATCGTCTATACTCTCCAGCTGATGTTTATAGCCAAAAAACTTCCTTTTTCCCCAAGCTACCTCCCAATGAGCTCATTTGGATTTCTCGACTTGCCTTCCTCTCTTCCTTTGTTTCCCGATTTTTCAATCGCTCTCTGTTTTTAGGCTCTCCCTCTTCGTTTTGCCACTAGTTTTTC
>SNQJ01S0020709.1:22493-33509 GCA_010110895.2 Picea sitchensis | reverse complement strand
AACTTTCCTTTGTCGTGACATATCACAGAGGATGAAGTTTTCTTCCCCTGCAATATATCGCATCTTCTCAAACTTTCTATATATGTGACATATCGCATTGCACCAAACTTTCGTTTCATGCGATACATAAAGGACAGACTGTATCGCACCTAAAATGTGTTTGGCAGTGACATATCGCGTCACTCCAAACTTTCCTTTCTCACAACATATTGCATCACGTCAAAGTTTTTTTCCATGTGACACATCACACTTTCTCAAAATTTCCTTCATCGCGACAAAGAGAAATTTTCTAAAAGAAATATCTTGTGATATATCGCATCTCTTCAAACTTTCTATCTCTGCAACATAGCACACTACACCAAAGTTTTGCTTCGTGCGATACATAATGGACATAACATTTTTTTAAAGGGGGTGCATAAAGACAAGTGTGTATAGTGCACGTAAAATGCTTTTGGCCATGACATATTGCATCAATCTAAACTTTTCTTTGTCATAACATATAACAAATTATAAAGTTTTCTTCCCTTGAAATCTATCACATCTCCTCAAACTTTCTATCTCTGTGACATAGCGCACTACAACAAAGTTTTGCTTCATGTGATATGCAAAGAACAAAACGTGGCAGCCTTTTCAGTGGATCTTTAGCAACCTTTTTCATGTTTAGGAAGAAATATGCATTGTTGATAGCGAGAGGACGAATGACCATAAGTGCATGTGAATAGTTAGAAGGCCTCCAATGGTTGTCTAATCGATTTGATGTCCATGAAGCGACTAAAAATACGGTGGAGAACATCTGCTTCTATAAAAGGATTACATAAGGTCTAGTGCATGAGCTGAGTCTGATGCTTAAGATATCTGGTCTAGTGCCAAGGAATGGATGGTGGATGCATGCACATGGACAATTTAGAGTATCTCAATGGTTGTTGCATGGATCTAGATAGCCAGGACAATGTAACAAGTCAAAATAAAAACATATGCTTCATTAAGAGGTGTTATAGCGAAAGTTGTAGGTTGGGGAAAGCCTGAACCAACCACAAAGAAAGTGCTACAACTTGGGAATCCTACACCCATTGTCACCTCGATGTAGGTCTCGCACTTCAAGGGTGACTAGGTCCCTCTAGGGAGGCGATTCTGGTGACCCTAGGGGGATTGTAATGGAGATGGAGGGAAAAGGAAGTGAATCCCCTAAAGGTCAAGACTAAGTGGAATGAAAGGTGGAAAGAGATGCCTTGTAAGTCAAGTAATTGTTTCCCTACAAGTATGATACTTCTATGGATGATTGTACCTGCCTGAGACACAAGAAAAGACACTTTGCAATGATATATGTTAGTTGGATCAGCAAGTTAAGCTTGTTGTCCCTAATTTGCAGCAATAGATAAAAATATATATCAGAAAGTAAATGGTACTATAAGCTGCTCAATAAATGCTAAATATCAAGTAGAAAATGCAAGAGAAAGACTAGTAAATGACTAGCTAAACTCAAGATGAAAAACTAGTATTCTTATCATAAAAGATAAGGTTGTTGTAAACACTTGTCTGCAAAAAATTATATCATCCTAATGGTTGTAACTTTCAATATATTATAGAAAGAAACTCAGCCACTGAAATCCCCTCAAACTTTGCCAAAAAGTGCATTGGACCAAGGAGAATAAGTGTGCAAAGTCTGAGCAAAATCCAATGGTTGATAAGAGAGTTATTCAAGCAATGAGTTAGGGTTTCTGCAACCCTAATGGCTGAAGATGTAATTCTATAACAACAACAAGAATTAGTGGGAGAGAGGGGATGCCCTTGTAGGGGAAGACTCCTCTCAATCAGGTGAACCAACTACAAGCAAGAGATATTTGAAAAGATAAGAATCCATGTTTCCCAAGGCAATGATTTTATATCTCCAATGCAAAAAGATGACTAGTGCCTTTACTATTGGGTTAATGGGGTCATGAAAAGAAAGAGCTAGAGAAGCTACCTCCTTGGGGGTGTAATCTTGTTTACTTCCCAAGGCAAGTTTCTCTAGCTAGGGTTTAGGCTAAGAGGGTGTATAACCTTATACTTCTCTTAGCAAACCCTTGTTAAAGCAATAAGATGAAGTATAAAGTGATGAAGACTATGGTGGGGGTGTGTGCCCTTATATATCCCACCTAGTTCCTAGCACAATAACCTTGACTTGAAAGAAATGATAGCAAGAGAGTAAAAACCATACCAATTCAAGGAAAAATGCCAAGATAATCCACCACAATAGCAAGAGACAAACCTTCCAAGGCTAACACATCACTCCCATCAACCATAACATCAAGAGATAACCATAAATAAGTGCACAAGAGATAAACTTGCCAAAGGTAGCTGAAAACTTCAGACCAAGTACCTCTCACAATGAGGAAGAGTTATGATAAAAATGAGATCTTACGATCTCTATTTATACAAAATGTAGCTAACATAGTTTGTCCACATACTTTAGGGTAAAACACAAGATTAGGGGTTAACAACCCTAATGTTACCCCTTTTTACAAAATAATATTAAACAATTCCTTTAAAATTTCACTTTTGCACAAATAAAACTCTAATCTAGAAGGACATCACCCCTTTAGGGGACGTTTTGCTACTTTGAGGAAGTCGTTGGTGTTGGAGAAGCATGGGTAGGCCTCCAAAGGCCACATGTCAAGCATCTAAGCACTCTCATGATGGTGAATGCCCTCTTCTCCTCAAAATGTCCATGTGTCAAAAGAGTGGCACCTCACCACCATGCCCTAGCCCCCCAATAACATGACGTCAAGCTAAAAAATAGGATGTTTTTCCCGTCCTTGTCAAATCATTTGGAAAGTCAGGGTTGGGCTATGTCGTCCAAGTCATCATCAGGGCATTCCAAGTCTTATTTATCTCATATGGCATGCGGTCCCCTGACATCCAACGTGTGGGCTTGTATCCTTATGGAAGCCCAAGCTAGGCTTGTTCTTCCAAAATTGTCCACCAACTAGGCCCTGCAAAGCCAAATGAGCACGCCCTCCAAGGATCTCAAGTCATAACATCATGATAAGTGAATCCAATCAATAAATAAGACATCCAAGCATGTCCATCAAAGATAACTATATCAAACAATTAACAGATCAAAGACATTATGCGACTTGTCAAACTTGAATATGGGAGGGTTGAGGAGGTGTCCTATTGGGTGGATCTTGCCCTAGGTCAAGGAGAGTTTCCAAGAGATCACTCTCTAATCCATGTAAAGTGGATGAAGTGGTCAGGTCAAGACTCAATGGGCATAGGGCTCATGACATACAAGGGGTCATAGTGTCTCATTCATGGGTGCCTTTGTAGAGGGTGTGCGGTACCTTCGTCCGCAATGCACTTTTTCCAAGCCCATCAATTGCCTTTTATATTTCTTTCTTTGTTTTCTTTCAATATAGCATAATGAGAGGTTGAAGGTCATTTCCCTGGCGTGGTGACCAGGTGATGGAAATGTCACCCACAAACACCTAATGGAAATGAGAAGGTTGGCTCGTGATGAGACCCATTTTCTCTCAGCCATGCAACTGAGAGCCATTACCTTGGTTTGGTGACGAGATGATGGTAATGTCATACCACTAGATATTCATGGATGTGATAGGTCAACTCGTGATGAGACCTCATATCCTTCAACTAACCTTTTAAGCATTCTTTATTAGATTATGGGTCCCCTTTACTCAAAGATAAGCATTTCATTGATTTCTTGGTTGATCCCTGGGCGAAGCATATGGAAGGTTTATATAAGGCTTTTATCTTTTACCCAACATCAACCCCTCTGGGCCTTCAGCCCCTTCTTCCCACAGAATGAGGGACAACTCCTTCTTGGGTCAATACAACCTAAAATCCCAAGAGATAAGGAAATGGAGGGGAATAATGATGGAAAGTGGTAAGTATGGTCGAGAACAGTACGATGGCTCATTAAGGGAGTTCCCAGTAGCAAACCCATCCCCAAGGAAAACCTCTTACTAGGGCATAATGTCAACCACCAAGGTGAAGCAGGGCAAAATGCATAATGTCCAAGCATATATCATGAAATCTAGAGTAATCTAAGATACAACATAATCAAATGGATTGAATATTGAAATGATGCTCACCATAATACTGACTTGTACCTCATGGAGCAAGGCCCATTACCTTCCGGAAGCCAGTTGGTGTGGTGGATGCCATCTACAAAACTGTGACCATCTATGGTGGTGAGTGGGTTTTCCATTTTGTACAATAGGGTACTGTTGGTCATGTAGTCTCTCAGCACTCCATATCTGCAACATGAGGGCCTCGAGACATGCTCTCCTTGGTTATCTGCAAAATGGGGATAAAATCTGGCTCCTACTTGGGGACATGTGCTTGTCGTAGAGTGCATGAGAACCACAACATCTCATGGTAGACCTGTGCCTATAAGGAAACATCAAACTGTCAAGTGAAAGATGGCCTACTCATCCTTGTTCTCATATGATCATAATCCAAACCAACTAAGATAGAAAAAGAAAATTTTGATATTTTTTCAATAAATTCTAAACTAAGCATGAAATCAATAGTGTAAGTAGAGCAAAATAAAAATGAAATGCATCTAAACTAGTATGAGAAATCAAAATTCAAATGCAGGGAATCAAAATGACTTACCTACTTACCTTGGGCACATGCCCTGAGGAAGTCATGTGACTTGGATGTGAGGTAGGAGAAGAGACCCATCTACTGGTAGTGGCATCTTTCTCCCATCTAATGCTGTCAGATAGTACCTTTCTTTGTCAGACTTCTTCCTGATGATGTAAGGGCCAAGCCATGAGTTGTTGTCTTTTTGGTCATATCTAGGCTTGCCCTTTCTTTTGTCCCATATGAGCATGAGACTTCCTTCATTGAAATCAATGCAAGGTGTATTCTCATAGTCTGGAGGCTCTGTGTGAACTGTCTCTTTGACGATTTCTTCATGTTTCTCATCTTCTTCTTATATAATATGGATAGATCCCAACTCCTTCCCATGGTACTTTGCAGTCTTCTTCTTATCTGTCCAGGGGAGAAACATCTTTATGGAATATTCATGTATGAAGGGTAGCTCGGATGGATCATACTCGATAACTTGTGGAGGCATATCATAGTAGTGTTCACTGACATAGCTAGGGCCCCTTAGATCCATCACGTGTGTATCTTTATTTTCCATGTTGTGTAAGATTTGATACATGCCATCACCCATGGGAACATATACATGTGTAAGTTTCATGCTAAGGAAAACTCCAAGGGCTAAGTACCATGTCCTCGACAAGAGCATCCCTCAGGAATCCAGAACATCGATCACCAATATGTCCATGAGGACGTTGATATGTGGAAAATCTATCAAAAACACCTCAACGTCTTCACACACCCCCAAGACCTCAACTCTTCTTGAATCAATGCCACGAACATTGCCATAAGGTTGAGTTGTCTTAAAACCAAGTTGTTTCATTACCTTCGAGGATATGACATTTGCTAAGGCCCCTAAATCAAGCATGTAGTTGTTCAAGCGGAGGCCATTAATGCCCAATGAAAGAAATAAGGAAGGGTTCTTGTCTCTTTGTCGATTGAGATACATAGTATTCAAAATGATGGGAGGATCCTCCTTCTTGGTTGGCACCTGTAATATCCTCAAAATTCCCCTTTTTACGAAAGGGATCTTACACATCTTTATCACTGGGACCGTCATATTCAGTTTTCCAAAAATGTTTGCAACATCTATATTCAACTGAATGTCGTTTGTAGTATTTGGCTTAGGAAGCAACTCACATATCGGCGGTGGAGGTGGTGGAGCCACCTTTTCTGCTAATGGAAGAGGAGTATCAGGCTGTGATGGAGGGGCTGAAGCATTTTTTTCTTCTGTAGGTTAGGATTTCCCTCCTCCTCAGTTCCTTCTTCTCATAGTCTGTCAATTTACTTAAGGCCCAGAGTCTCCCCTCTCTTTCTCCTATTCTTCTGGCTTCATTGATCTGTTCTTGAGTAATATATTCATCGTTGAGATTCCAAATCATGAAGTTTGTATCGTCAGGATAATCTTCGTCTTGTTGGGGGCACTCGTCTTCCCTGTGGGGTTCTTGGCATGGGAGAAACGAAGTTTCTATATCAAATGTCCCAATAGGTTTCAAAGTATCTGGGGCCTTTGCCTCTTGTTGAGGTCTTGGTTTCTAACCGATGGCATCTCTCTGTTGTCTAGCGAACTGAGGTTTGGGAGCATATTGATTTCTTTCTGCTGTAATCATACAGTTCATAAGTTGATTATGCACCTAAACAAATTGAGTATTCATTTGGTCTATCTTATGAGTCAAGAGAGTAATAAGATCAAGAGCATTGTTGTTGGAAACCTTCGTCTTGTTACGAAGGCACTGAAAAATTTCTGTTTTTGAATCAAGGAGATTTTCTTCAATGTCGATACTGAAATCTTTAGCCTCTGCCAATGATGTGGGATTTTTATTCTTAAGAATGTATCAGGATTGTCCTTCAAAGGAATTCATGTAAAGGAGACGAATTGATGATGTTGTAGGACAAAAATCTGTTGGAATTTGATTATACAACCTGTCAAATATGGAAATGAATTCCCTCATCGTTTCATTCTCATTTTTCTTTATTTGATTGAATTGAGTCCCAAGTGTCCCACCATCTGCTTTTCTTGACCATCTGCTTTTGAATAAGTTGGAAAAAGCATCATAGGTCGTGATATGATTATTGGGGAGTCCTCTGAACCAATCAAGGGCTTCTTCAGGTAATGATGAAGCGAATAGTCTCATGACCACATCTTCATGATCAATTGTTGCATTGTCCATATCCGGGCCCATGACATAAATGTGGTCTTCGAAAGTTATCACATTGTTTCCTGGAACTTTGGAAACCACTTGTTGACTTATGTTGGCATTTTGTTAGGGTAACCTTGGATATTGGTCATGTTAAGGGGTTTGTAGAGGTCCCTTTCCCAAGGGCGAGCCATTGGAACAAGAGGGAGGGTATTATGGAAAAGGATTTTAGCAACGAGAGACTTGAGAGGAGGCCTTCTTTGGTAAACCTTAGAAGGCTTGAACCTCCCAGGGGGGAAAGGTTTGGGGAAAGAAGGATTCTAGGAAGGTGGAGTTGCCATATGAGTTTCAAAATGAACTCATCAAGAAAGGTGGAAAGGGAACGTCCCTTTAGTGGAGTCGCCAGGTAAGCTAAGGGAAAGGCTTTGGGATAGCTTACCAAAGTGTCGTTCGTGTATGAAGAAGATTCAAAATCTTCCCTGGCATCGACGCCAAAATGTTATAGCGCAAGTTGTAGGTTGGGAAAATCTCGACCCAACCACAAAGCAAGTGCTACAACTTGGGAATCCTGCACCCAATGTCACCTCGATGTAGGTCCCACATTTCAAGGGTGACTAGGTCACTCTAGGGAGGCGATCTCGATGACCCTAAGGGGATTGAGATGGAGATGGAGGGAAAGGGAATTGAAGCCCCTAGAGGTCAAGTCTAAGTGGAATGAAAGGTGGAAAGATATGCCTTGTAATTCAAGTAATTGTTTCCCCACAGGTATGATACTTCTCCAGATGATTGTACCTCCCCGAGACACAAGAAAAGACACTTTGCAATGATATATGTTAATTGGATCAACAAGTTAAGCTTGTTGTCCCTAGTTTGCAACAATAGATAACAATATATATCAACAAGAAAATGGTACTATAAGCTGCTCAATAAATGCTAAAGATCAAGTAGAAAATGCAAGAGAAAGACTAGTAAATGACTAGCTAAACTAAAGATGAAAAACTAGTATTCTTAGCATAAAAGATAAGCATGTTGTAAACACTTGTCTACAACAAATTATATCATCCTTATGGCTGTAACATTCAATGTATTACAGCAAAAAAATCATCCATTGAAATCCCCTGAAACTTTGTCAAAAAGTGTGTTGGACCAAGGAGAATAAGTGTGCAAAGTTTGAGCAAAATACAATGGTTGATAAGAGAGTTATTCAAGCAATAAGTTAGGGTTTCTGCAACCCTAATAGCTGAAGATGTAATTCTATAACAACAACAAAATGTAGTGGGAGAGAGGGGACGACATTATAGGGGAAGACTCCTCTCAATGAGGCAAACCAACTCCAATCAAGAGAACTTTGAAAAGATAAAAAAAAAAACATTTTTCCCAATGCAATGATTTTACATCTCCAATGCAAAAAGATGACTAGTGCCTTTACTATTGGGTTAATGGGGTCATTAAAAGAAAGAGCTAGAGAAGCTACCTCTTTGGGGGTGTAATCCCTTTTACTTCCCAAGGCAAGTTTCTCTAGCTAGGGTTTAGGCTAAGAGGGTGTATGCCCTTATACTTCTCTTAGCAAACCCTTGTTAAAGAAATATGATGAAGCATAAAGTGATGAAGACTATGGTGGGGGTGTATGTCCTTATACTTCCCACCTAGTTCCTAGAACAATAACCTTGACTTGAAACAAATGATAGCAAGAGAGTAAAAATCATACTAATTCAAGGGAAAATGCCAAGATAATCCACCACAATAGCAAGAGACAAGCCTTCCAAGGCTAGCGCATCATTCCCATCAACCATAACATCAAGAGATAACCATAAACAAGTGCACAAGAGATAAACTTGCCAAAGGTAGCTGAAAATTTCAGACCAAGTACCTCTCACATTGAGGGAGAGTTATGATAAAAATGAGATCTTATGATCTCTATTTATACAAAATGTAGCTAACATAGTTTGTCCACATACTTTAGGGTAAAACACAAGATTAGGGGTTAACAACCCTAATGTTACCCCTTTTTACAAAATAATATTAAACAATTCCTTTAAAATTTCACTTTTTCACAAATAAAACCTTAATCTAGAAGGGCGTCACCCCTTTAGGGGACGTTTTGCCACTTTGATGAAGTCGTTGGTGTTGGAGAAGCATGGGTAGGCCTCCAAAGGCCACATGTCAAGCATCTAAGCACTCTCATCATGGTGAAGACCCTCTTCTCCTCAAAACATCCATGTGTCAAAAGAGTGACACCTCACCACCATGCCCTAGCCCCCCAATAGCATGATGTCAAGCTAAAAAACATGACGTTTTTACCCTCTTGGGCAAATCGTTTGGTAAGTGAGGGCTGGGCTATGTCGTCCAAGTCATCATCAGGGCCTTCCAAGTCTTATTTCTCTCATCCGGCATGCGGGCCCCTAACATCCAACTTGTGGGCCTGTAGCCCCATGGAAGCCCAAGCTAGGCTTGTTCTCCCAAAATTGTCCACCAACTAGGTCCTGCAAAGACAAATGAGCGTGCCCTACAAGGATCTCAAGTCATAACATCATGATAAGTGAATGCAATCAATAAATAAGCCATCCAAGCATGTGCATCAAAGATCTCTATATCAAACAATTAACAACTCAAAGACATTATGCGACTTGTCAAACTTAAATATGGGAGGGTTGACGAGGTGTCCTATTGGGTAGATCTTGCCCTAGGTCAAGGAGAGTTTCCAAGAGATCCCTCTCTAATCCATGCAAAGTGGGTGAAGTGGTTGGGTCGAGACTCAATGGGCACAGGGCTCATGACATACAAGGGGTCGTAGTGTCTCATTCATGGGTGCCTTTGTAGAGGGTGTGTGGTACCTTCGTCCGCAATGCACTTTTTCCAAGCCCATCCATTGTCATTTATCTTTCTTTCTTTATTTTCTTTCAATATAGCATAAGGAGAGGTTGAAGGTCACTATCCTGACGTGGTGACCAGGTGATGGCAATGTCACCCACAAACACATAGTGGAAATGAGAAGGTTGGCTCGTGATGAGACCCCCTTTCTCTCAACCATGCAACTGAGAGCCATTACCTTGGTTTGGTTACCAGATGATTGTAATGTCGTACCACTAGATATTCATGGACATGATAGGTCAACTCGTTATGAGACCTCCTCCTATCCTTCATCTAACCTTTTAAGCATTCTTTATTATATTGTGGGTCCCCTTTACTCAACAATAAGTGTTTCATTACTTTCTTGGGTGATCCCTGGGCAAAGCATCTGTAATGTTTATATAAGGCTTTTATCT
Source organism: Picea sitchensis (assembly GCA_010110895.2). NCBI lineage: Eukaryota > Viridiplantae > Streptophyta > Pinopsida > Pinales > Pinaceae > Picea > Picea sitchensis. The sequence continues at coordinate 23,494 of SNQJ01S0020709.1, read as the reverse complement.
TTTACCCAACATCAACCCCTTTGGGCCTTCAACCCCTTCTTCCCATAGAATTAGGGACAACCCCTTCTTGGGTCAATACACCCTAAAATTCCAATATATAAGGAAATGGATGGGAACAATGATGGAAAGTGATAAGTATGGTCGGGAACGGTACGGTGGCTCATTAAGGGAGTTCCCAGTAGCAAAACCATCTCCAAGGAAAACCTCTTACTAGGGCACAATGTCAATCACCAAGGTGAAGTAGGGAAAAGGGCATAATGTCCAAGCATATATCATGAAATCTAGAGCAATCTACGATATAACATAATCAAATGGCTTGAATATTGAAATGATGCTCACCATAATATTGACTTGTACCTCATGGAGCAAGGCCCACTGCCTTTTGGAAGCCAACTGGTGTGGTGGATGCTATCTGCAAAACTGTGACCATCTGTGGTGGTGAGTGGGTTTTCCATCTTATGCAAAAGGGTACTATTGGTCATGTAGTCTCTCGACACTCCATATATGCAACCTAAGGGCCTCCAGACATGATCTCCTTAGTTATCCACAAAATGGGGATAACAAGAGGTATATAAACAAAAGTGCACGCGGGCAGTTCAAAGTAGCCCAATGATCGCCCAACAAGATCAATGGTTACGACGTGATTACAGGTCACATTAAGACATCGATTGCATAAGGGAAACACCTTACGATGTAATTAGACTATAAAATAAAACATGTTTCATCGCACTACTTCAAAATGCATAACAAAACATTTACGCAAAGCAACTTTAAAAAGCAAAGTGGACATAATGACAATATTCATATAAATATGATAAGGTTAGGGAATCACGTATGTGCACTATTATTTGTACCTACCTCCCTTGGATTTGCATATTCAATCCCTGTAACCTATTGGAGGAAAGACTTTTCCAAAATAGACTTAGATTGTATTAATCTAAATTTGTAATGTGTGAGCGTTACTAAAAGTAAGAGGCTTCCTTATTTATAGGAAGTAGGAA
>SNQJ01S0020709.1:0-10451 GCA_010110895.2 Picea sitchensis | reverse complement strand
AAGGACAAGATCGTATCAATGACAACTCATTGATCCATCTTCATCTATGCATTCTCATCAAGGACAAGATCATATCAATGACAACTCATTGATCCATCTTCATCTATGCATTCTCATCAAGGACAATAAATATTACATTACATCAATCATTAATCAATCAATCACTTGACATCAATCAATGGCATCAATCAATCAAACCATTGGCATCAATGACAACATGATCCAACATTATATTCACTTTACTTGTGAAGGGTTCATCCAAGGCTCCCAAGAGTTTGTCTCAAGATTCCCTTCGCGATCCACTCTACGGTTAATTTTGTCGTCGGGTCTACAACAATCATGCGATGGTTAAACGACCTCGCCCAAGTGCTTCATTCATCCACTAAAATATGTGTTTGGCCTACTAAAGGAGAGTGCCCAGTTCTGTTGAGAAGTTTCGGCCTTGTTCACAACTCGGCCCTGTCACAACCCAGCAAGTCTGCGCTCAGGTTGCCTCTGTGATGGTTCTATCTATCGAACCCTCAGGAAACCTGTGCCCAGACTACTTAACCAAACAAGTGCACCCTCTAGCCACAATTGTTCTGACTGCAGTAGTGGTGAAGAGCCAATTTGTCTTAGGTACCTAACCTCCATAACCCCTCATGTAGGTAAAATAATATGTTTTTCATGTAATAAAGGCTAATATTAATAAGGCATATTAATAAGGAAGAATAAGTCAAATGTAAGAAGACCTAATCAAAGCTTCCGCTTCTAGAAGATCTTCCTCTAGATTATTCTTTTGGTAGATAGATTTAGTATAAATAGGAGTCGAGGGCATGATAAGTTTTGACTTGAGGATTATTGTAATAGAGTTATGATCTACTAGAGGTTTCCCCCTCGAAGAGGCAGTGAACATTGTTTCCTATCAATAAAGGTATTATTTTGGTGTTTTGTTTTCATCTATTGTGTTGTTCCGCTATTATTCTCTGCAATATTTCTATTTTCAGCGATTTTAATAGATCTGGTACCTTACAAGTGGTATCAGAGCACTTTCCTCGAGAGAAAATTGTGGGTCAATTTTTTTTGCAGGGTGGAAACATATTCCAGCGTCTTAAAGCTACAAAGACCTGTCGTTCAGCGCATAAATCCGCGGTCGGGGAAACATACACGTAGGAACTACAAGTGGTACTTAAGCGCACATTGTTGGCCACCCTTGTAACCCCTGTTGGTACCCCTTCAAGTGGTAGCACATCAGACAAAACTTGTATATTGATCAACCCAAATATCCTGAAGCCCTCTGTAGATAAACTCATCGACCGCCTGACTGATATAGTGCCACCGAGAACAACACTCGGGAAGATACTCTCTAGTACCTGGGTAGTCAGGTAGTACGGCTAAGGGCACAGTCTAGCCTCCTTAGTTGATGCCCTGAGATATTGGGTTGAGTACTATTGTTGGACCCCGCACGTATATCAGAGAGATATAGCTCAAGGAAAACCCTTTTCTATAGAAACCCTGAATACCCTAACCCTTGGGATGGAAAAATAAACAGAACAGACAAGATCTATTGTCGTGCAACTGTGCCTCTTGCATTATGGTTGCGAAATTACTACACATCTCTTCCTGTTAAGAATTTGGGCATTTCAACACTATTGTATTCTTCAGATCATAGTATAGCTCCGTAGGAGTAAAAAAAAAAAAATTGGATCTTGTCGGCACCAATATTTGAGCCCTATCCCATTGGATTCCTCTCTTCACCATGATCGCAATCATACCTATCATTTTCCAGTAAAAAAAAATTCCCATGGACCCAAACCCCTCCCGGCCCCCTTTTTTGGGCCTTACCCCATTGGATTCCCCTCATTTCCCTGGTCATTTTGATACACTTTGCCCATAACCCCTTTTATATGTGGCCCCACCCGTCCCTCTCCGCTTTCCCCCTTCATCACGGCCCACACCCGTAGCCAAGACTTGGAAGCCCGCTTCAATTCCTTGTCCACATCGTTCAAGCCATGCAAGACTCCAATAGATGGGTTGTCTTCCTTCTCCAAAGCATTCAAATTTTATCTCAAGGGACAATTCTTCGCATAGTGCTCCATGGAAAAAATCCAACATGAACTCAACTTCTTCTCTTTTGTTATGTCTATTTGCTTGGCATTGTCATCGCTTCCCTTGAACGAATTTGTTTTTCCGTTGTCCTTCTTTTTCCCCTTGCCTTGGTGCAAATTCTCACCTTGGGTGTCCTCTTGTTCCTAGGACCTATCTTTGGTTCACCTCGAAAGTCCAACAGTTTTTCCATTACGGAAATCGCGGCTACAATAGTCTGCACATTTTTTCATCGCAACTCACTCTGTACCCATGGTTGTAGACCAATCATGAAGTGGAAAATTCTATCTTCTTCTGACATATATTTGACATCCAATATGAGCCCTGTGAACTCCTTGATGTAGGCTTGGATCTTACCAAAGTGATTGAGAGCCAACAATTGATTCCTTGCGATCCATGCTTGGCTCCTCAGACCAAATTGTGCCTTCAAGGTTGCCTTCATCTCTGCCTAGTTTTTTTTTATCTTCTCAACAGTTCTCCTGGCTACCAAGTCTTTCGCTCGGTTACTTCACCAAAATTTAGCAACTCCTGTCAAGAACATCATTGAAACATTCCCCTTGGCTTCGTCTGAACTTTCGTTCAATTTCTCCAAGTACTACAAAATGTCCAAACAGAAGTTGCCCAACAACTTAGCGTTGTGAGTTCTATCATATGGCTCAGTCTCCTTTATCTTGATCCTCATCGGCATGACAACAAAGCTATGTTCATTAACCAAAGCTTGTTTCAACAATGCAATGGTGTCATCTTGGTCTCTCAACTTCTGAGTGACTTCAGCAAGTGCATCCTCCACTGCCTTGAGTCTACTCTGGATGTTTTTGTTCAAGGTGTTGGTCATCATATCTGCAATTTACTGGCACTCTTGAATGACATCGTTAAACCCATGCTTCATCTTTCACATCTCAAAATCCAATTGATCGACCTTCTCACCATGTTGGCACCATGTGTTTTTCATCTGCTCAATAGTTCTCTTTAAGGTAGTTATCCCATACTTCATCTTAGTGGTCTTGGGCTCCCTCTTGGTGTCACCATCGTCTTCCATGGATATCCCTCCAAGTATCTTCACTTTACTTGCGAAGGGTTCGTCCAAGGCTCCCAAGAGTTTGTCTCAAGATTCCCTTCATGATCCACTCTGCGTTTAATTTTGTCGTCGGGTCTACAACAATCATGCGATAGTCCCGTGTTAAACTACGTTGCCCAAGTGCTTCATTCATCCATTGAAATATGTGCTTGGCCTACTCAAGGAGAGCGCCCAATTCTGTTGAGAAGTTTCAGCCTTGTTCACAACTCGGCCCTGTCACAACCCAACAAGTCTGCGCTCAGGTTGCCTCTGCGATGGGTCTGTCTGTCGAACCCTCACGAAGCTTGTGCCCAGACTACTTAACCAAACAAGTGCGCCCTCCACCCACAATTGTTCTGACTACTGTAGTGGTGAAGATTCAATTTGTGTTAGGTACCTAACCTCCATAACCCCTCATGTAGGTAAAATAATATGTTTTCCATGTAATAAAGGCCAATATTAATAAGGCATATTAATAAGGAAGAATAAGTCAAATGTAAGAAGACCTAATCAACGCTTCTGCTTCTAGAAGATCTTCCTCTAGATCATTCTTTTGGTAGATAGATTTAGTATAAATAGGAGTTGAGGGCATGATAAGTTTTGTCTTGAGGATTATTGTAATAGAGTTATGCTCTACCGGAGGTTTCCCCCTCGAAGAGGCAGGTGAACATTGTTTCCTATCAATAAAGGTATTATTTTGGTGTTGTGTTTTCATCTATTGTATTGTTCCGCTATTATTCTCTTCAATATTTCTATTTTCAGTTATTTAATAGATCTCATACCTTACAAGTGGTAGCAGAGAACTTTCCTCGCGAGAAAATTGTGGGTTAATTTTTTTTCAGAGCAGAGACATATTCCAACGTCTTAAAGCTACAGAGATTTGTCGTTTAGCGCATAAATCCATGGCCGGGGAAACATACACGTAGGAACTACAAGTGGTACTTAAGCGCACATTGTTGGCCACCCTTGTAACCCTTGTTGGTACCCTTTCAAGTGGTAGCGCATCAGATAAAACTTGTATACGGATCGACCTAGATATCCTGAAGCCCTCTGTAGATAGACTGATCGACCGCGTGACTGCTATAGTGCCACCGAGAACAACACTCGGGAAGATACTCTCTAGTACCTGGGTAGTCAGGTAGTACGGCTAAGGGCACAGTCTAGTCTCCTTAGTTGGTTCCCTGAGATATTGGGCTGAGTACTATTGTTGGACCCCGCCCGTATATCAAAGAGATATAGCTCAAGGAAAACCCTTTTCGATAGAAACCCGAATACCCTAACCCTTGTGACGAAAACAAAAACAGAACAAACAAAATCTATTGTCGTGCAACTGTGCCTCCTACATTCTGGTTGTGAAATTACTACACATTTCTTCCTATTAAGAATTTGGGCATTTCAACACTGCAATATTCTTCAGATCAGAGTATAACTCCATAGGAGTAAAATAAAAAATTGGATCGTGTCGGCACCAATATTTGAGCCCTATCCCATTGGATTCCTCTCTTTGCCATGATTTCAATCATACCTATCATTTTCCAGTAAAAAAAAAATTCCCATGGACCCGAACCCCTCTTGACCCCCTTATTTGGGCCTTACCCCATTGGATTCCCCTCATTTCCCTGGTCGTTGTGATACACTTCGCCCATAACCCCTTTTATGTGTGGTCCCACTCGTCCCTCTCTGTCTTCCCCCTTCATCATGGCCCACACCCGTAGCCAAGACTTGGAAGCCAATATTTCCACCATCAATAAAAACATGCATTTCTCCATTGACGCAAAAATTGAAACCATCAAACATGACCTTTGTACCCAGTTTGCATCCTTCACTGGCATGATCTACGCCAAGATGAATATCCCTATAGACCTTACCTCCTCTGACCCACCTTTGCACCCTGAAGGTGCAACTTCCTCCAATTCCCAAAATTTTCAGCCCAATCACTTCCAGCGTGACCTACGCCTTCCGCAAGTGGATGTGAACAAATTTGATGGCTCGAATCCCACCGGCTGGGTAACTCAAATGAAACATTATTTCTCTCTATACGACATTACATATGACTTGGCCAAACTCGGGTATGGTGTTCTCCATCTAGATCAAGAACGTTGGCAATCGTGGCAGTGGAGAAAAAATTCCTGCCAAGGGTATGTGGCCTGGACACAATTTGTTGCAGAGCTTTATGAACGCTTTGACACTAACCCCAACCATTCAGGTCATTTGACAAGGTTGAAACAATCTGGCACAGTGTAAGACTTTATCGTTTCTTTTGAGCAATTGGATTTCCACCCAGAGGGCGTGTTTGATGCTTTTTTTCTGAGAATGCTTTATCAGTGGCCTCAAGGATGAGATATGTGCCCACGTCCACATGGCTCGCCCTCAAAGTTGGGTGGAATCTACTAAAAGAACTAAGGAAGCACAACAAGTTGTCTCTTCTCAAACCAAAAAACCCTCCTTCATTCCTCGCCCTAAGCCAATCACTCCCCCTCTTCCTTCCACTCCACTAAAGATCCATAAATTGACCCGGGCAGAAATGGTCGAACGCCAACTCAAGGGCCTTTGTTATAATTGTGATGAAAAATATTTCCTGGGCACAAGTGTAAGAAACAAAAGATTTTTGTGGCCATCTCTGAGGATGTTTCTGAAGGATATGTCGAGGCTCCACCTATGACCGAGTCACCTGAACCCATTGACATGACTTCACCTTCCAACCCTCCAGAAGTTGAACCGGTCATTTCCCTAAATGCTCTCATTGGCTTCTCTACTCCCCAAACCCTCAATATAATTGGTTACATTAAGAATCAGAAGTTCATCATCCTAGTTGACAGTCAACAAATTTCAAATCATGATTTCCAAATGGCGGGTCCATGAAATGTGGGGGGCGTTGTGAAAATGTGTGTCTCCAAATTGGTCAGTACCACATGAAATTTCATATGTTTGCTATCGACATGGGTGGTTGTGATATTGTATTAGGTGTTGAACAGCTAAGGACCCTGGGGCCCATTCTCATGGATTTTAAGGAATTAACCATGCAATTCAATCAGGAGGGTCAACAGTATAAGTTCCAAGGCATCACAGTCGGTTCCCCTAAGATCATCAATTCCCATCGCATGGAAACGTTCCTAAAAAAAGGTCATTTCGACATTATTGCACAACTCCATTCCATTCACGCCACCGCGACACCCTATGTGCCTCTTGCCTCCAATCCATCCTCTCCAAACATGAAGTTTTTTTTTCCACTCCCTGGGGACTTCCTCCTTCCTGTGGTGTTCATTATCATTCCATAATGCTTGTTCTCAACAACCTTCCTCCCAATGTTCGTCCCTATCGTCATTCCTTTGCCCATAAAAATGAAATTGAGAAAAAATTTCAAGAATTGCTTACCACACTAGTTATTCATCCTAGTACTAGCCTATATTCTTCTCCTGTGGTCATGGTACTTAAGAAAGAAGGTTCTCGGTGCATGTGTCCTCACTTACGCGCCCTCAACAAACTCACCATCAAAGACAAATTTCCCATTCCTTTCATTGATGATCTCTTGGATGAATTAAGTGGTGCCCAGTTCTTTACTAAAGTTGATCTTCGTTCTAGTTACCACTATATACGTATGAAAGAGGCTGACATCCCTAAGACTGCATTTCGAACTAATGAGGGCCACTATGAGTTCTTAGTCATGCCCTTTAGCTTATGTAATGCTCCCTCCACTTTCCAAAGCCTCATGAACCATGTCTTTCGTCCTTTTCTTCATCATTTTGTCTTAGTTTTCTTTGATGATATTCTCATATATAGTAAAACTTGGACAACCCATCTTGCTCATGTGGATCGAGTTCTTCATCTACTCTCTCAGCACCAAGTTTTCCTCAAACAGTCTAAATGTGCTTTTGGAGCCTCGAAAGTCGAGTACTTGGGTCATATTGTTGGCAAGGCAGGTGTCAGGGTGGATCCTAAGAAGATTGAAGCTATGTAGGATTGGCCTCACCCCAAGACTCTAAAAGTCTTGTGTGGTTTTCTAGGCTTAATAGGTTATTATTTCAAGTTTGTTAAGAATTATGGAAAGATTGCAGCCCCTCTCACTGCTCTCCTTAAAAATAATTCTTTCACTTTGACTTTCATAGTTGATCAGCCCTTTCAAGTCTTGAAAGTGACTATGTGCACCACTCATGTTCTGGCCCTGCCTTACTTCACAAAGACCTTTGTCCTGGAATGTGATGCTTTTGGGAGAGGAATTGGCGCAGTCCTTATGCAAGATGGTCAACCTTTGGCCTTTACCAACAAATAACTGTCAGAGTGACATTTGGGTCAATCAATCTATCAAAAGGAAATGTTGGATATTCTGCATGCAGTGGACCTCTGGCGCCCTTATCTATTACGAAAATGATTCTAAATTAAGACAAATCATCGTAGCCTCAAGTATTTTATGGAGCAACGTCCTTCATCCCCAAAGCAACAAAAATGGGTCACTAAGCTATTTGGATTTGATTATGAGATTGTTTATAAGAAAGGCAAAGACAATGTGGTTGCTAATTCTCTTTCAAGAAAATATGAAGATGAAGGGTCCCTTTTTTCCATCTCTTTCATTGTACCAAATTGACTCCAATTTTTTCGGCAGGAATGGCTTCAAGATCCCAAAATTTTGCGTCTGATCCAACAATTGCAAGCCAATTCTCCAATTTCCCCAGGGTACTCTTGGCACAATGATGAGCTTCGCTACAAAGGTTGTTTGTATTTAAGTAAACAGTCACAACTTAAATCCACGATTCTTTCTAAGCTTCATGTTGCACCCACAGTTGGGCACTCAGGGTTTACCCAAACCTATGACTGGGTCAAACGTTCTTTTTCTAGGATGGTATGAAACAAGATGTTCACACTTTTGTGGCATAATGTGATGTTTGTCAACGCAACAAGGGAGAAGTAGTCAAAGCTCTTGGCACACTACAACCGTTGTCGATTCCACCTGCTATTTGGAGGGATATCTCTATGGATTTCATTGTTGGATTACCTAAATCGAGCAATAAGTCAGTAACCATGGTGGTAGTTGATCATCTTTCCAAGTAAGCTCATTTTTGTGCTCTTCAACACCCATTTACCGCCTCCATTATGGCTCAACTTTTCATGGATCATGTCTTCAAGCTTCATGGCATGCCTCATTCTATTGTTTCTGATCGAGATCCCACTTTCACCAGCAATTTTTTGCAAGAATTGTTCAAGCTACAGGGCACCCAATTGCATCTCAACACCGCCTTTCATCCCCAGACTGATGGTCAAACTGAAGTTGTCAACAAGTGATTGGAAACATATTTGCGGTATTTTGCATCTGAAAGACAAAATCAATGGGCTCTATGGTTACCACTATCTGAATGGTGGTACAATACTTCTTACCACACAACTACTCACATAACTCCTTTTGAAGTAGTATATGGACAAAATCCACCTTCAGTTCTATCATACATGCTCGTTGTCTTGAAGGTCCATGTGGTTGACCAGACTATTACAATTTGTGAAGCTATTCTTCATACCCTCAAAGAGAATTTGGTCATGGCTTAGAATCACTTGAAGCAACAAGCATATCAAGCTCGCTCTAAACGTCAATTTGTTATAGGAGACCAGGTGTTTCTTTGATTGCAACCTTATAAGCAGACTTCACTCAAAGCCAAACATTGTCAGAAACTGGCGCCCAAATTTTATGGTCCTTATATAGTTCTCAAGCACGTGGGACAGGCGGCCTATCAGCTAGCTTTGCCCAGTCATTCTAGTATCCATCTTGTTTTCCATGTCTCGTGCTTAAAGAAGGTGACTGGAACTAAGTGCCAAAGTCAAACCAGCCTCCCCGAGTTGGATAAAGAAGGTTCCATCTGGTTCCATCCATATGCAGTCTTGGACCAGCATGGGCGTCGCCTCCGTCGGTGCACCATCAAGGAAGTGTTAGTATAGTGGAAAGATACAAGTCCAACAGATGCCACGTGGGAGCCATCTACCATTCTACAACAATTTCCTCATCTCAAGCCTTGAGGACAAGGTTGGTTTTTAAGGGGGAGGGCATGTTAGGGACCTAACCTCCCTAACCCCTCACATAGGTAGAATAATATATTTTCCATGTAATAAAGGCCAATATTAATAAGGCATGGTAATAAGGAAGAATAAGTCAAATGTAAGAAAACTTAATACAAGCTTTCGCTTCTAGAAGATCTTCCTCTAGATTGTTCTTTTGGTAGATAGATTTAGTATAAATAGGAGTCGAGGGCATGAGAAGTTTTGTCTTGAGAATTATTGTGATAGAGCTTTGCTCCGTTGGAGGTTGCCCCCTAGAAGAGGCAAGTGAACATTGTTTCCTATCAATAAAGGTATTATTTTGGTATCATGTTTTCATCTATTGTGTTGCTCCGTTTTTATTCTCTGCAATAATTATTTTTTCAGCTATTTTAATAGATCTGGTACCTTACAATTTTTCTCTGATACCACTTGTCATGACTCCACAAGAAGCCCGAACGAATCTTGCGATCATTCCTCTCTTGAGGGCATGCGACACTGCGAAATTTCTCGCTTAGTTGCTTGGCACACTAAGAATACTTCATCTAGACTGCATCTCTTCACCTAGAGCATACCCATACTTCATTCTAGGCTACCGACGAGTCACACTCCTATTCTAGTGCAACTCTTGCTTACTTGGACAATTGTTAACACAATTTAACACTTAGTCTTATTTAAGCATGCATCCATGAACAAGAGAACACCTGTGGAACAAAAACAAAGATGAACATAGAAATTGTTCAAGCAACACAAATCATGCCTAACACCCAGCTAAGTCTTTGTTATTGCGAAACAATTACAATGAGCACTACCAGATAGGTTTACAACATGGTAGATTCACACGACTCACCTCACCTCACCAATACACTAAAGAAAAAATGTGTCACCACAACACTCTTTATCCCAACCGTCTTTGCAACTCCATGTGGTGCACCTCAGACGTTCCCACAACCACATACTTGTTGTTGTTTTGTTTTTGTAAACTTTCACCAAGCTAACACATATTTCAATTCTTCCTCACACATGCCTCCATAGACCTACATTTTTAGACTTCCCCAAAATCTTCCAAAACGTCCAACTATTGGCTACTTGTCTTCCATCTTGACAACTCTGCCTCAGTTCGTTATCACAGACTTACCTTAGACTTGCTCTCGAAATCTCTTGTCAAAAATGCCTTGTACTCCTCTTGGTTCTGCACCCTTGCTCTTATAGGAGCTCTAAGGGTCACTTGTATTAAACGATGCATCTCTTGGGGGTTTCGTGCCCCTTCATGAACCCACACTCAACCATC